>JAUBWS010074065.1:0-13437 GCA_032270445.1 Darlingtonia californica
TCTCTTCCACCTCTACAACCTGACGAAGAAGATGTTAGTTACGATGTAGAATCATTGTTCACCAGCGTACCAGTGAAAGAAACGATCGAGTATATATGTAGCAGAATCTACGATCAAAATGACTTAAAACCAATCTCTTCACGCCCAATCTTCAAGAAATTGCTATATAAACTGACGACATCATGAATATTTTCAGTCAACGACAGTCTGTACAAACAAATTGACGGGGTTTCGATGTGAGGTCCGTTATCAGTTGTTTTTACCGGTTGTTTTATGAACAAAATGGAGAAAGAAATTGTGTTTCCAAGAAAACCTAAATTCTACAAACGATACGTAGACGACACTTACACTCGACGGCAGAAAGGAGTGAAAGATGAATTGTTAGACGCCCTCAACAGTTTCCATCCAAATATACAACTAACAATCGTGGAAAATCCATCCAAATTCCTAGACACAGCAATAGCTAGGTCTCATGACGGCTCAGTTAATTTTTCAGTTCACAACAAAGAAACCAAGTTACCATTTCACTAGTCGTCCAAAGTGCCCACACAATATAAACGCAGTGTCATCAAGGGTGAGTTACATCGAGCAAAAGGTATCGGGAGTTCCCTTTAGAATGAACTATCAAGGATCGGAACAAATATCTTTCAGCATGCTACCCTAAACGATTCATCGATTCATTCATAAGTTTACATGGAAAGTGTTAGCTAAAGCGAGCCAAGACACGAGAAAACGTAAGATACTCGCGGCATATTAAATCGCCACACAAAAGCCATTAATAAACGATCAACTAGACATCAAAAGCCTTTTATTATTTAGAAACGGCATCACTTAGATTTGACATAGTTTCATTTCGATCTAATAATTACTATAAAGGTTTTGTCCATATTCTCAATTTTATTGTCTTATGTGATTTCTAGGTATTCATCTTTCTATAAATGGTTTTTTAGCTTTTTGTTTCTTTCGGCAATTTCATTTCTTTTGTTTTTAATTATAGTCCCAATTATAGTCCTTTCTATTTTATGAAACCAATTATTTTACTGTAGATACGTGTATATAAGTTTTTAGCTTAGAAATATATTTTTTACATACTTGATAATGTAACTCTGTTACGAAAAGCTTCGAGCTAAATAAATATAATTTAAATAAAGTGTTTTTATTATACTATATAAACGCATTAAGTATTTGGTGATTTTGTTCACCTTGGAAACCATAAGGTCTATTACATACCTCACAAGGCAGTCAATTCTTGCAGCACAGAAACCACAAAGCTTCGTGTCGTCTGACACTTCCGCAAGCAACAACAGTGTCTCCTTAAACAGCTGCTTAGAGCCTGGACTATGTCTGCTCAACCTCTTATGGTCAGATAAATAATACACAAAAGAATGTACCTAATAGCTCTATGTGCTGACATAAATCAGGCCTTTCTCAAATACGAATAAGAGACAAAGACCTAGACGTTTTTAGATTTCATTGAATAGAAGACTTAAATCCAGACAAAACGTTTATTATCCTTTTACAAAGCTCTTTGGGATGAACCAGTTGCCATTTAATTTATTTTTCAAGGCACAATCAACCACCATTGGACACCAATAAGAAAGCATACGACGTAGAAGTCATGAAAAAAATCCGGGAAGACATCTATGTGGATGACATAGCAACCGGGGCAGAGACCTTAGACGAGTGTCGACGTTCCAATGCTCCAAAGTTTCCAATCACCGAAGATAAAGGATATTACATGTTGGAGTGATAGTACCGTCGTTCAATACTGGTTTAGGTCAAATCGAGAGTACAAGGCGTTTGTAACGAATTAAGAAGATACAGTGCATCACTTGCAGTGCCGTACCAGGGGTGGAGAAATGCAACTAACAAAGTTAACGACCAACTCGACTCAACGAAACGCCATCTCAGTTAGCCGGGCCAACTCGTTACGCCCGTTTGCTGAGCAGAATTTCCTCATAAGGATAACATCAAGGTCAACGGCTGCAGCACTGAGAAAGAACTAAACTTGAGCAATCAATGAATATATTTTTATAAAAAATAGTTTTAATCTATCTATGTCTTGCTATTTGAAAATATAAAAATAATTCGCCCATAAAAAGATAAGATAAATTTTAATCAATACTGAATAAACGCCATAATAAATGTTTTACGTATATTGCTGATCATATAAAAATATCAACAATACTGCGAACTGTTCAAGCTGTATTTTTTAGAAAATCTCAAACAAATCTTCCAATAAAGACAATCTTATTAAAGTAATATCAGCGAGTGAAACTACTTTATTTATACAATGTTTCAAAAATGACTTCCCAAAACATTTTTAACTTGAGGGTTTAAAATAATTTTAAAAGTGAAATGATTTTTATACCTACTGTAATTAAAAAAAAAGAGAAGGACAATCTAATGATGCTCAAATAATCACATTACAATTTTAAGTAACATAAGAGATTTTTCACAAAATTTTAATGGTCAGTTAGAACCTTTTGCAAGATCCGGCAATGTCCAAGTACACATTGCATAATGCATAATGCATAAAAGTTGAAATATCTCAACAAATATACATCCTATGGACTTCAAAATTAGACCAGGACTCTGTGATTCTAATGTGAGTCCATTCAGTTCTGCCACCTGACTAGTTGGTAGATAGGTAGATATCAAATTTCAAGTTGATAGATGCAAAGTTATTGCCGAAGTTAGGTTTTGTTCTGTAAAACACCAACCAAACAGGTGGCAGAATTCTAGATTTTTGGATTGAACTTACAATGGTATGACAAAGTGCTGATCAAAATTTGAACTTCGTAACTAACTTATGTAGTTTTTGTTATTTCAATTTTTATGTATTATGCATTACACATTATGCAATTTGTACTTGGCCAATGGCAATTGGACAAAATTTAAGAACAACATTAAAAATGTATTTCGTTTTTGCACACTTTCGACACGTTTTTGGCAAAAGTCATTTATAAGAAACCTATGAATTAACAGAAATGTTTTGTTCAATAGGAATAAAATATAAAAAGCTATCGTACTCAGGCTTATTGACTTACCATAGCTTGAGCGAATCACCCCCTCCCCTCATTCTAAAATTCTAGTCAGAGCTTTTTCTGAGATCTGTTTTTATATTCTGATAGCTGATTTAAAGGGCTTTCATAAATAAACTCTTAAATTTATTAAAATCAAGTTCTTTCCAAAATAGGGTCTGAGCACATACCTCTGGCCAGGATACCCTTTTCCATCACACCCAGTCCCTCACAGGGTCGCAAAATCCGAAAATCTGAAAATTCGCAAAATCCAGTCCCTGGTAGGGTTTTCATCTGAAAAATCCCACGTAGGGTATATTTTTGAAGAGTTGAAATGAACTTTTATTGAAAAAAGTCCCTCACAGAGTATATTTTTGTCACTTAGAGCAGTTCCTGACAGAGTCAATTTTGAATTCTCCAGCGACGCAGGTCCTTATTGATCACTATGATCAATACTACTTTTTTGTCACTGAACATTGGTTATATTACAGTGACGTTCGAAATAATTTGTGACGTTCGAAACTTCCAAACTTCATAAAAACAAATTAACAGAATGCAAAAATATCAAAACAATCTTATTCTTCCGTTGTCAAAGTGAGTTAGTAGAGTTAAGTTTTTTTTATTACAGCTACCATCATCAGACGGTAGTATTGGATAATATTGACTCACATCTTGAGACACACTGTAGTTAATTTATTAAATGATTCTAAAAGAAGAAGCCACCTTATGAGAGCTAAATTTTGCGATTGAGGTCTAAAAAATGTCTTTTTTTTATACAAAATTAATTATTCGTTTCAGCCATATAAAAACTGTGGAATTTATTATGACGGTTACAAGGTTTCAAAATCTTCAATAAATAACATAAAACATTATAATGAAAAATAAAGATTATTTTTAAAAATATTGGCCATTTTTTTAAATGTTGTTAAAAAATATATCTATTTTTATAAAAAGCTTTATGGCTTTTTCTTTTCTTTTTTTACATAACTGATGATGACGTAAGCCGAAAAGCTTTCTGTTAAAATAAATACATTTTTAAACAAAATTTAAATATAAATATAAAATTGCACAGTACTGTTTTTCTGGCCAAAAAAAAATCGGGAGAACTACATGTTAATTAATATGCTAATCCTCATTCCTTTCTTTGTGAGAAATTCCGTGTTTAATTTTCCTTCTAAATGTAAAATGTAAATTCTGAAGCTGTTTTACAGAATTACTGTATATTTTTTCTTGATTGAACATTATAGAGATTGAGGGATTTACTTTCGAGGTTGACATAACATTTTCAGTATTCATCATTGTGGAATTGAACTGTGCGACCATAGAGTATTTACACTGAAACAAAGGTATAATATATTTTGTTCAATTAATGGTATAATGATGAAATCTAGAAATGTATTCGTTAACATATTTCGAGGATCTATTCGTCGTTAACCCCAAAACCCTAAACTGCGAAGCTGGTTTACTTTCAATATACTTTTAAACTTTTGAGATATGAAATGAAACTTTAGTATTTGCGATTATTTACGAAAATTTTAGCATTTATTGATTCGTTCAATTTCATACATAACAAAGCAGTGCAGCTAGTGTTTCAGCATAAACAATATACTTAATAATTTACTTAGTATTCATTCAAAATGTTTCTTCTTAAAATATTGAAAATGAGCTTCCACTAGATGGTGACCAACTTTTGTCATGTTATCCTGAAAAGAACAACCAGGCGCTGGACATTTCACAAATTCAAATCGACAATCCACTTTTGAATGAGTTGCCATATCTTTCCGAAACATCAAGGCATCACATCCTGCATTTTTACATTTTACCCTACTGAAAAGACATACTACTTCGTGCTGAGAAGCTCCATACGCTGAAAAGGAGGAAAAGCAACCAGGGTTTTCACAATAGATCCTTCGAAAATCACATTCCAAAGCATGTTTTGGTAAATGGCGTCTCAGAATAAAAACATCACAATAAAGACTTTGACATTTTACCAATTTGAATTCGCACTTTTTCAAATGCTCTTGAAGATTTGATCTCGTTGGTTGCTCATGACAGCCTTCGTTTGGACAACATGTAATCAAATTGCCAATATATTGACGCGCAAAATGGCTTGGTGCAAAACAAAATGGATCTGCGCGACACAACGGACAGGTATTTTGGCCACAGACACATTTTTCACAAAACAGTTTATGGCAACAACTTGCTTCAACAGCATCTTCGGAGATTTCAAAACAAATTGGACAGCTGAAAGGATTGTCAACATTATTTTCTTCGTTATCTTCAAAATTGTTCTTGACTTCCTTCATAGCTAGTTTATTGTTGACTTTCTCTATTGCTGGTTTATCGTTGACTTTCTTAATTGCTAGCTCGATGCTGACTTCGGTATACCTTGGTTCATTGCTGACTTTTTTCATTGCTGGTTCAGTGTTGACTTCGGTTTTACCTGATTGATTGATCACCTCTTTCATTGCTAGTTGATTGATAACTTCTTTCATTGCTGGTTGTTTGTTGACTTCTTTCATTGCTGGCTTATTATTGACTTCTTTCCTTGCAGGTTCAATTTTGATTTCGGTATGTTTTAATTCATTGCTGATTTTTCTCATTGCCGGTTCAGTGTTAATTTCGATTTTTCCTGGTTTATTGTTGACTTCTTTCATTGCTGGTTCATTGGTGACTTCTTTCATTGCCGGTTTATTGCTAACTTCTTTCGTTGCTGATTCATTTTTGATTTCAGTATGTCTCGGTTCATTGTTGACTTTTGTCAATGCTGGTTTATTGCTGAATTCTTTCATTGCTGGTTTATTGTTGACTCCTTTTATTGCTGGGTTACTGTTCACTGCTTTAATTAATGGTTTATTGTTGGTTTCTTTCATTGCTGGTTTATTGTAGACTTCTTTCATTGCTGTTTTATTGTTGACTTCTTTAATTGCTGGTTTATTGTTGTCTTCTTTCATTCCTGGTTTATTGTTGACTTCTTTAATTGCTGGGTTATTGTTGACTTCTTTCATTGCTGGTTTATTGTTGTCTTCTTTAATTGCTGGTTTATTGATGAATTCTTTCATTGCTGGTTTATTGTTGACTTCTTTTATTGCTGGGTTATTGTTGCCTTCTTTAATTGCTGGTTTAATGATGACTTCTTTCATTGCTGGTTTATTGTTGACTTCTTGCATTGCTGGTTTATCGGTGACTTCTTTCATTGCTGTTTTATTGTTGACCTCTTTAATTGCTGGTTTATTGTTGTCTTTTTTAATTGCTGGTTTATTGTTGACTTCTTTAATTGCTGGTTTATTGTTGACTTCTTTCATTGCTGGTTTATCGGTGACTTGTTTCATTGCTGGTTTATTGTTGACTTCTCTAATTGCTGGTTTATCGGTGACTTCTTTCATTGCTGGTTTATCGTTGACTTCTTTCGTTGCTCGGTTATTGTTGACTTCTTTCATTGCTGGTTTATTGTTGTCTTCTTTAATTGCTGGTTTATCGTTGACTTCTTTCGTTGCTGGGTTATTGTTGACTTCTTTCATTGCTGGTTTATTGTTGCCTTCTTTAATTGCTGGTTTATTGTTGACTTCTTTCACTGCTGATTTATTGTTGACTTCTTTCATTGCTGGTTTATCGGTGACTTCTTTAATTGCTGGTTTATTGTTGACTTCTTGCACTGCTGGTTTATCGGTGACTTCTTTCATTGCTGTTTTATGGTTGACTTCTTTAATTGCTGGTTTATTGTTGTCTTCTTTAATTGCTGGTTTATTGTTGACTTCTTTAATTGCTGGTTTATTGTTGACTTCTTTCATTGCTGGTTTAATGGTGACTTGTTTCATTGCTGGTTTATTGTTGACTTCTTTCATTGCTGGTTTATCGGTGAGTTCTTTTATTGCTGGTTTATTGTTGACTTCTTTAATTGCTGGTTTATCGTTGTCTTCTTTCTTTGCTGGTTTATTGTTGTCTTCTTTCATTGCTGGTTTATCGTTGACTTCTTTCATTGCTGGTTTATTGTTGTCTTCTTTAATTGCTGGTTTTTTGTTGACTTCTTTCATTGCTGGTTTATTGTTGACTTCTTTTATTGCTGGGTTATTGTTGAATTCTTTCATTGCTGGTTTATTGTTGTCTTCTTTAATTGCTGGTTTATTGATGAATTCTTTCATTGCTGGTTTATTGTTGACTTCTTTTATTGCTGGGTTATTGTTGACTTCTTTAATTGCTGGTTTAATGATGGCTTCTTTCATTGCTGGTTTATTGTTGACTTCTTTTATTGCTGGTTTATTGTTGACTTCTTTAATTGCTGGTTTATTGTAGACTTCTTGCACTGCTGGTTTATCGGTGACTTCTTTCATTGCTGTTTTATTGTTGACTTTTTTAATTGCTGGTTTATTGTTGTCTTCTTTAATTGCTGGTTTATTGTTCACTTCTTTAATTGCTGGTTTATTGTTGACTTCTTTCATTGCTGGTTTATCGGTGAATTGTTTCATTGCTGGTTTATTGTTGACTTCTTTAATTGCTGGTTTATCGTTGTCTTCTTTCATTGCTGGTTTATTGTTGTCTTCTTTCATTGCTGGTTTATCATTGACTTCTTTCATTGCTGGTTTATTGTTGTCTTCTTGAATTGCTGGTTTTTTGTTGACTTCTTTCATTGCTGGTTTATTGTTGACTTCTTTTATTGCTGGGTTATTGTTGAATTCTTTCATTGCTGGTTTATTGTTGTCTTCTTTAATTGCTGGTTTATTGATGAATTCTTTCATTGCTGGTTTATTGTTGACTTCTTTTATTGCTGGGTTATTGTTGACTTCTTTAATTGCTGGCTTAATGATGACTTCTTTCATTGCTGGTTTATTGTTGACTTCTTTTATTACTGGTTTATTGTTGACTTCTTTCATTGCTGGTTTATTGTTGACTTCTTGCACTGCTGGTTTATCGGTGACTTCTTTCATTGCTGTTTTATTGTTGACTTCTTTAATTGCTGGTTTATTGTTGTCTTCTTTAATTGCTGGTTTGTTGTTGACTTCTTTCATTGCTGGTTTATCGGTGACTTCTTTTATTGCTGGTTTATTGTTGACTTCTTTAATTGCTGGTTTATCGTTGTCTTCTTTCATTGCTGGTTTATTGTTGTCTTCTTTCATTGCTGGTTTATCGTTGACGTCTTTCATTTCTGGTTTATTGTTGACTTCTTTAATTGCTGGTTTGTTGTTGACTTCTTTAATTGTTGGTTTATTGTTGACTTCTTTCATTGCTGGTTTATTGTTGCCTTCTTTAATTGCTGCTTTATTGTTGTCTTCTTTCATTGCTGGTTTATTGTTGTTTTCTTTTATTGCTTGTTTGTTGTTGACTTCTTTAATTGTTGGTTTATTGTTGACTTCTTTCATTGCTGGTTTATTGTTGTCTTCTTTGATTGCTGGTTTATTGTTGACTTTTTTCATCGCTGGTTTATTGTTGACTTCTTTCGTTGCTGGTTTATTGCTGACTTCCTTCATTGCTGGTTTATTGGTGACTTCTTTCATTGCTGATTTATTAGTGACTTCTTTCGTTGCTGCTTTATTGTTGACCTCTTTCATTGCTGATTCATTGCTGACTTCTTTCATTGCTGGTTTATTGTTGACTTCTTTAATTGTAGCTTTATTATTGACTTCTTTAATTGCTGGTTTATTGGTGACTTCTTTAATTGCTGGTTTATTGTTGACTTCTTTCATTGCTGGTTTTTCGGTGACTTGTTTCCTTGCTGGTTTATCGTTGACTTCTTTCGTTGCTGGGTTATTGTTGACTTCTTTCATTGCTGGTTTATTGGTGACTTCTTTCGTTGCTACTTTTTTGTTTACTTCTTTCGTTGCTACTTTATTGTTGACTTCTTTAATTGCTGCTTTATCTTTGATTTCTTTTATTGCTGGTTTATTGGGGACTTCTTTCATTGGTGGTTTATCGGTGACTTCTTTAATTGCTGGTTTGTTGTTGACTTCTTTAATTGTTGGTTTATTGTTGACTTCTTTCATTGCTGGTTTATTGTTGACTTCTTTCATTGCTGGTTTATCGGTGACTTCTTTCATTGCTGGTTTATCGGTGACTTCTTTAATTGCTGGTTTATTGTTGACTTCTTTTGTTGCTGCTTTATTGTTGACCTCTTTCATTGCTGGTTCATTGCTGACTTCTTTCATTGCTGGTTTATTGTTGACTTCTTTAATTGTAGCTTTATTATTGACTTCTTTAATTGCTGGTTTATTGGTGACTTCTTTTGTTGCTGCTTTATTGTTGACTTCTTTATTTGCTGGTTCATTGGCGCCTTCTTTCATTGCTGGTTTATCGTTGACTTCTTTAATTGTTGCTTTATTGTTGTCTTCTTTAATTGCTTGTTTATTGTTGACTACTTTAATTGGTGCTTTATGATTGACTTCTTTCATTGCTGGTTTATTGGTGACTTCTTTCGTTGCTGCTTTATTGTTGACTTCTTTAATTGCTGGTTTATTGGTGACTTCTTTCATTGCTAGTTTATTTTTGAACTCTTTCATTACTGGTTCATTGCTGACTTCTTTCATTGCTTGTTTATTGGTGACTTCTTTCGTTGCTGCTTTTTTGTTGACTTCCTTAATTGCTGGTTTATTTTTGACTTCTTTTATTGCTGGTTTATTGGTGACTTCTTTCATTGGTGGTTTATCGGTGACTTCTTTCATTGGTGGTTTATCGGTGACTTCTTTAATTGTTGCTTTATTATTGACTTCTTTAATTACTGGTTTATTGGTGACTTCTTTCGTTGCTGCTTTATTGTTGACTTCTTTAATTGCTGGTTTATTGGTGACTTCTTTCGTTGCTAGTTTATTGTTGAACTCTTTCACTACTGGTTTAATGTTGTCTTCTTTAATTGCTGGTTTATTGGTGACTTCTTTTATTGCTGGTTTATTACTTACTTCGGTATATGTTGGTTCTTTACTGACTTCTTTCATTACTGCTCCAGTGTTGAAATCGCTTTTCCGTTGTTCATTGTTGATCTCTTTTATTGCTGGTTTAGTGTTGGCTTCGGTATGTCTCGGTTTATTGCTGACTTTTCTCATTGCTGGTTCAGTGTTGACTTCAGTTGTACCTGCTTGATTGATGATTTCTTTCATTGATGGTCCATTGTTGACTTCGATATTCCCTTCTTTATTGTTGACTTTGGTATTCTTTGGTTCATTGTTGACTTCTTTCATTGCTGGTTCAGTGGCAACCTGGGTATTTGATGGTTCACTGATGACTTTATTGTTTGCGAGCTTATTCACAACATCGTTATTCCGAAACATTCCATTGACATCATCATTAACTATGTGAAACAAAAATGTTTTTGTTGGCAAATCTATACTTAGTATCTTATCAGATAATTCATATTTTTATGAAACTCTATGTCCAATTTTGAATAAAGGTTTCTCCTTAGAAAAAAAAGATTGATGTTGATATACATGACTCATATTGATGTATCATGTATATGACTGAGGATGGCACTTACCTTAAGGGTACAAAATAAGGCGAGGATAAAATAGTGCGTAATAAAATATTGCGGAATTAATTTGTGCGAATTAGGGGGTAATTCGCACTAATAAATTCCGCCGAAATAATGTCAAGCTCTGTAATTCGCACTAAAAAATTCCCCCTAACGCATAGAAAAATAGCAATGCACACTATTAAAGTCCGCCCAATGTAAAAAAATTTCCCAGCATTAGAAATTTCCGTGAAACCCCTTAACCCTATTCAGTATAGGCTTTTTTGGGCTCTCTAATTAAGGGGGGGGGGGCATATGGTCCCCCCTAATTATCTTGACAACAAAGCATGCTGCAGTCACCTAATTTGATAGGGAGGTACTTCTCTATAAAAGTAGCAAGAAAAAAAAGTTAAATTCAAAATGTCTACCATTGTTGTTCGATGACGTCATCACAAGGCACCAAAACGGTAACTATATATATATATATATAACTTTGGAAAGCTGTATCTGCTTATCTAAAGGAGATATATCGGTTATATTTTGATTTTCGAACGACCAAATGGATTCTTTTTCGTAAGTAAATAAATAAAATTTTTAGAAAAGTTAGTCCTGACCCAGTATAGCGCGCCAAAAATGTCAAAAATATATTTTTCTTATTTAGCGCCTCATTTTGAATTTGTGACGTCATTAGAAGTTTCGTTGATGTCAGCAAATTTAGTTTGTCAATGTTGGTACGTGTACAAAGTTTCAGTATGAAATCATTTCTCTATCAAAAGATATTTCATTTCTAAAAGTTCAATGTTTCTAACTTTTTGAAAAGATATGTGAAATAGATAAATATTACTTGTCAGAAAATTTCAAAAAGCTACGTTAATCATTTCGGAAGATATTTGACAAAGTATGACTGGGGGGACAAAATGGTCACCCCCCCCCCCCTCCCCCATATTGAATAGGGTTAAAAAAAAAGGCTACAGATTGGGAAAGACAAGAGGTAATGAAACAGCATTTTTTATCAGTCGACAGCTATTTCAAAATGTTAATTTTTTACTGATTTCCCAAAACGTTTCTTCTCTACTGGAATTCTTCTTGATTTATTAAAAAAAGCTCTGATGTCTTTCTGTGTATCGTTATGTTCGTCAAAACATCATCTTTCTTCTTCAACTTTCTTTTTCCCCCTATTCTTTTTGGGCATTTCCTTTTTTCAAAATCGCACTAATAATTCACGCACATTTATCTATTTACCTCGATTCGCATTAATTAATTCCGCATTAATATAAAACATTTGGCTCTTAATTCGCACTAATTTATTCTGCAATTTTTTATCCTCGACCTATTTTCTGCCCTTAAGGTAGTGCCGAAACCGGGGCATTAGTTGATCGTTGCTTGGCCCTTGCAATCTGACTGTGACAAATGTAATATAACTGTGAAACGAGAAGAGCATCGAATCCACCAAGTGGATCATTGATCTGGTAATATCACGTGGTGAATTGGTTATATTGTATTTGGAGTTGTGCTCTCAAGACAATTAGCGTGATATCATCGGATCGATAGCTCAGTGGTAGAGCTATTATCGCCCGGCTAGCAAGAGGTCGTGGGTTCGAATCCCACTCGATATACAGAGTTTGAAATACTTTTCACGGCCAAAACGTCTGTAAATGGATAATTCCGATAATTCCTAGAAAACAATTTATTAGTGGTATTTATTAGTGGTAAAAATTGGCACAAAACCTCATACAAGTATGTAGCTAGAACACCTGGGCGCTGGGTGCAGCCTGCGTCTCTTCCACGTCGTTAGGTCTATTTTTCTTGTGCTGCCAGCAAGATCTGTTACAAGCTTATAGTTGTAATCTATTTGCTGTAGTTTTTGAAAATGACTCGTTGATGTACGTCCCCAAATCAATGGAGGTAGTATCATTAATGAAGCAGTTCTCGTTGTCTAAAATTGTTTACACCAAATGCCAAAATAAAGATTTTGGGACCCTCTTCACACCAATGCGCTAATCTTAATTGAACATCATGCAAATGTATTCAGTGTTTTGATTATGTAGTGCACAATTTCCAGAATGAGCACAAAGTCTGAAGCATGCATCCAGCTTACAACCTTCATAGAGTCCAAAATAAAAATAAAAAACAGGTCTAGTCTGTCAGTCGACTAGCTAATAACAACAATAAACAACAAAAAGAGCAACAGCCAACAATTCACTCGACTCTAGAACGAACAGCAGTGAACTGATACTTTCAACAAATCCACAAAAGCCATTGTTGAATTCCTTACAGTATTCAATTAACCTGTTTGGACATAGGTTAATTATCCGATTTTTCGGGATTTTGACTTAAATGAAACTGCCAGTCAGTAAAAACATAAATTCATTGGCCATATCATTCAACGTTCAGATTCAAATGTGAGTTAATATTCATTGAAAGAACTCATCTTGATGTCTTGTTTATCACTGCTGTGAGCTGGTGAGTGTTTTTTTATTGAAGCTCAGTGCGCATGATTGTAATAGTAGTAGTTTAGTAGTAGTAGTTTATTTTTCGCCGTATATAGTTGAGATACAAAATATAAATAACATCCGTATGGAAAATTTGTGGAAACCCAGGATAGTACTGCGTTTTTTCCTGTATTGCGCAGCCCTAGTGCTCATAAGTACTGGAAAATCTCTTGGGGAAACCCAGGATAGTACTGCATTTATTATTTACACGATGATATTCTCTACAACAACCGCGTGTAAATGAACCTTTAAACTTAATAGAGCGTGCGGAACATTGCACGGGAAGCGGATCTGAGTAAATCGCATAGCGAACACCTGAAGCAAAGAGGAAACGGCAACACGGCGGATGAAACATTAGGGCACGGAATTTACATGAATTATCTCAGACGTCTGAGGGCCCTGAGACATTTCCAAGATGATCTGAGGTTCATCTCAATTTTCGTTTAAATCGTCTAATTTTTTAATTAAAGTCTGAGACGTCTGAGGGCCC
>JAUBWS010074076.1:0-11033 GCA_032270445.1 Darlingtonia californica
CCTATCCCGTTCACAGTGAAAGACAGGACAAGTGAAAATTGGTCTTTAATACTGATATTATATCGTAATAACGGAGTTTGCACATCAAACCAATGTCACACCGTCTCTTAAACACTCTTCCATCACCCGCCATTTTGATTAAGAACATTCAAATATCGTGTCGTACCGAACACATATTTCACACTGTACTTTACAGCAATAAACAAACTTGCATCTGCACTTTGAGTGAATCTCTATTCTACGTTCTCGATGTCCCTTACCGCAGCATATCTTATTGCAGCTATCAAGTTTTGTATCGTCGAGACTACAACGCCTTCCAGTTGAACTGTACATGCCTTTGAAAGTGCAATGGTCGACGTTATCAGTGTAGATTAGTTTCGTCCCATGGGACTTGTCATTTTTGGTCAAATCCGTATTCCAAAAGCTTCTTCTATGAGGTGCCGAATTCTTATAAATTGTTTTGAAATAAGGTCCTGTAACATGAACTGCATTTTCGAATTTCCTCATCAATTTACTGGAGATATCTTGGAATAACTTTAAACGACGATGACAGAACTTCATGGTGCATCCAGCTGTGGCGCCGTTGCACGTACATGATATATATTCAGCATCTTTCAATGCCTATAAAAAGAAAATGGCATATCTATTTATTTATCTATTTGAACTTATTTACCCAGGATCAATCAATGAGAGTCCTGCCCTCCTGGAAAACCTACAGAGAATCTTGTAGAATTTACGGTGAGGTAATTTTCACCACCGAAAGCCGTGCCGACGTCGAACTCGGGACCTCTGAGTGCTAGACTCTGCGCCTTAACCACTCGGCCACGGATCCATTTCTCAGACTACGAATTTCTAACTGCAAGTGTTGTTTTGACCAACAAATATTGAAATAATTTGAGGATGGCTGCAGGAACAATAAGGAATTTTATTTTCACTACTACTTTATCGTATCCCATTATTTTTGTCAGGAAAAGTTTGAGAGTGCACATTTTTAAAACTTTATTATTATTATCACATAATAGTTAGCACCATTAATTGTACGCTTTTACTTTTTTTAAACCTTTTGCCTTCTGTTGCAACGTGAATATTCATGTGTTTCGTTTAAATTGCAAAAATGTTCCATAAATCATAGAAATTTGTGTAGATACTAAATCTCTTGACCTCGCTTCATTTCTTTTAAAAACACTCTGTAACCTAAATCATTGCGTAGCTTTCAAGAGCAGTGAACATACCTTCGTTGGCCTTAATTTTCTAGAGTGAATTTTTTGAGTCCAGGTACTAAAAACTTAAATTCAAATATGCATGAAAGCGAGGCAGTGTACTAAATTGAATTACCGAACAGTTGTTTCAGTTAAGACTTACGTTTAGTCCAATTTGAATATTGTGTTTCCTTATGACCATCTCCTTCTTATGACGATCATTCTTCGCCTTCCAACGAATACCTGTGTTCATGAAATCGTACGAAAACCTCTTCCCGACATCTATGATTCCTTTACAGCTTACCATTTCATTCACTTTAGTTGCATTGTCACGATCCACAAAAGCAGCCGTAAATGACACACGCTCTTTTTTACTCTGACATATACAATTTTGAAGTTTTCCCGCCATGCATCCTTTAGCCACAGTCAGCGCTAACGATGAAGCGGACAGCGCGTGAACAAAAGCGGACTGTTTCGTGTCTAAATAAAAATAAGAAACTAGGATTATAATATACCTTGAGAGAGTTAAGGAGAAAGACCATCAACAAATTTCAGAAAAAGCATTCTTCTAATAACAAAATGAAAACATAGCATGCACAAAAGCTTTTCGCTTACCGAAAAGCGGTTATAAAGTAAGAAAGACCACTGATGTAAGCTTTTGCATTAGTGTTTTAACATGAATCTGGATAGCTTTAAGGCTTAGAAGCAAGTTGAAAGCAGTACTGTATGCAAAACGCCAAAGAGTATGTACATTTAATTCTTAACTTTGAATTTTCTTTCCTTGTCTAATAAGAGTAGAAATGTTTGGGTATTCGAGACTAGATGGTAGGAAAAGAACACCCTAACCAGTAGCACACCTCAGTGAAATGTTTATCCGAAAAAAAAGAAGGACCAAGTATAAAAAGGTAGACTATTTCATAGTCCATTTTAGACTCGCAAATGGAGTTGCGCCCGGAAAGGAGGTAAATGTTTCATTTTCTTCCCTCCGTAGAATTCCCGTTCTCGTGCGACAACCACGTTTCGCCTGCGCGCTGACGGGCTTTTTGAGCTCTTTTAAGAAAAATTCACAGGCGCGCGGGCAATAAAAGACTGATACACAGAAAGAGAATTTAGCGGAGGGAAGAAAAATATAGCATTGTCTAGGACGACAACCTAGTTTAGTAAAAAATGTGGGAGACAAAAGGTAGGTTTCCTCTAGCTAATTAAGCTAAAGTCATCAAGCTAAAATGAATGAACAAGCAGCGATGAAAAAAATTGAACGTTAAAACAACAGAGGTTGATGAGGAAATCGTCACTGTTATTATAACTGGCGGAAATGAATCCAAAAACATTGTTCCCAGTAAACACATAACATCGATTTACATTGTTCCAACGTCCATATGATTTCAGTCACATATTTATATATCGATTTTCAGTCACGTTGGAACTTACTGAGTTGATAATTTGCCGCAACGATCAAAAAGGAATTTTTTTTTTGAAACTTGTAGCCAGACTGAAAATCATAATTTACTACAGATAAACTTGCCAGCTAAGCCCTCTTAATCCGTCTGAGTGCAATTAGCAGCCCTTGTCTAATTAACCTTTTCAGGTCAAAGGAAAGCATTTCTGGAAAAGAAGAAAACGTTCTGACGTCGGATATGACGGCGCTATAAACATCGTTGACTCTGACATTATGACATATAAAGCTATGATACACTAGATAGCATTGTTGCTGGTTTCAGTGACAGGCATGACTATTCATATTTCATCCCAGAAATGCTAAATGCTTTGTAGGGAAACACAAGTAGTATGCGTAGTATGCACAACTTTTTCTGTCCTTGGTAAGACCAATGACAAGAATTTTTACCATGCTTACATGTAAAGTGATCATTATTCTAACACAAATTTCAATGCCTAATCTCTGTGCCTCTTTTATCAGTTTGTGACCAACTTGGTCTAATAGTACTCTATTACAATAGACTATTCCATTTTCTCTTTAAAAAGGCTGTTAACGCACGGGCAAATAAAGTCTGTTGTTATTATCTCTTTTGCCGGGGAAGAATGTGCAACTCTCGTCATGTTTTGTCCTTAACTTAGTGTTCTTTTGAAACTAGAAGAGTCAGCTAAATTTCTTACTTTTTTTCAAATCATCATTATACATAGGAGCTTTGTCGATACTCTGGCAATTCCAATCGTGTTGTTTGAGGACTGATTGACATTCGTCGCTCACATCTCTTGCAGTATCTTGAACAAAATACATCCATGGAAATTGTCGACGGCAGAATTTGACTTGTCTGGTCGTAAATCCATAACTTTTCGTACAGACGTCATTGGATTCCCATACGTTATTGATTGGAAAGTTCTTGATAGCTCTAAAATGATAAAATAAGAAAATATATTAACTCTATTTCCATTACTATTTCATTAATTTTTCCTAATAACTTTTTAAATGATTGAGCTACGTCCATAAAACTTTATCAAGAGCACGAATGAATGTAATAAATGTCAGCATGTTGAATTTTTAACAAAAGGTGAAAAGGTGTCATCAAAAAAAGATAAATTTTGTCATTTTTTGAGTTGTTTTTTTGAATATCATTTGTCATTCGATAGCATTTTTATGCAAAATATGATATATTCAAAGGATTTTGCTAATTAAACATCTATTCGAATTTTAACGTCATTATCAATTTTGGCACCAAATGACATTTTTCATTTATTGATGACGTCGTTTTGCTCTTTTCATGATAGTGAACATACCCGCCAAGTTTCATTAATAAACCATCACTAGATCAAAATTTATGGTGGGTGAGCGGCAATTCGATTAAAATATGGTAAATTTTTCGGATCATTTATTTGATCACTGTATCAAATTTTCTTTATAAAATTTTGATGTTTTTATTTAAATTTTTTGAAAATTAGCTAAAAAATTCCAAATAAAAATGATTGTTTTGACGTCTTTGATCCATATTTAGGGATTCGTATTGGATTGTTTTGGGAAGCTTCGGCACTTTTAGGGACATTCAAATTTTTAGTATGTAGCCACAAATTTACATTTTTATAACAGCTATAAGTTCATTCCTTATAAGGGGAAAGGAAATGAATAGTTATCTATGAGAATACAACAATTAAAAAGCTAATCTGCATTAATAGCGTGCAAGCGGCATGCTCTTTTACCTCCTAAATCGATTTAAAAAAGGTGACTTGAAATCTATTTTGTGCCATTTACTCTTTGATATTTTCAAGTCTTTAGCATGGATTAGCTAGTTTCATAATGAGTTATGAGCTAATGAGGTTAAATTAATCCCAAATTTACATGCACGTATTACTTGATTGGGGAATTTTAGTCAACAACCTTGACGTAGTCTAGCTAATAGTTTACTGTTCTGAAGAAACCGAAACCAGCAGTTCTAAATCCGCTCCATCCGATGGAACACGATTTGTGCTCGCTGGAGGAAAAAACGATCGGTTGTTCTCCTCTCTCTCCGATTGCCGATAAACATAACGGTCAAACGTATCCTTATTTTCCTCATAATAATGTCAATCTGAAGCCAGATATTCCAGAAAACAAACTAATCCTACCATAAAACTAGACATTCTGATAATTCCCTATCTCTATCTATCTCTATGATATGTATACAGCTACCACAAAATGTAGTTGTTGGCACTGACACGAAAAATCTTCGTATTTCTTGTGGTAACGGTTATATAATGACAGAACAGGGGTGCTATGAGCCACTTCCATGTCGACAATTTTCAACATTTCTAGAATGTTTGACCGGGGTCTGTTCCCTGGTGAAAGGGGTCTGAGGAGGAGCAACTAGGTAAGAAACACTTAACTGGTTAACTAAATTTGCAAATTTATCATGGTTTCGTCATTTTGCAGTTAACAACATTTTGCAAAGGATTTTTGACAGTTGTATGACATATGAAAGAAACATTTGAATAATGAAATGGTCAATTTTTTAAGTTACAGGTGACGGCAATTTCTCGTAAAATGTTTTTTGAAAATTTGATCATTGTAATGTTTTTTTCTTCTTGAGATAATCAGCGTGTCAAAAACAGTATTTGGAGCAGCAGACGTCGTACATATGTCAAATTCCAATAATCTGACAAGACTGCACACGAGTTATTGGTAATATGTTATTTTTTATCATTTCCGTTGTAAGAGAGAGTAAGCTGATTACCTTACAGGCTTATGTTTTTGATGAGAAGTAGCAAGGTATTAAGAAATACCTTTCAATAATGGAAAATATCTAATTTTGTTTTATTAGGAATCACTCATCCAAAAGTCAATGGCATTTGAACGAAATCAAATTTACATTCTTGTCTTTACAGGCCACTTATTTCAATGGGCAGTATCTCTGCAAGGGGCCTATGCACGGTCAATTGATTTACGAAATCAAGAAAAACAAATTTTCACCGGAAAATTTGAAGATATTGAAACTCTTGGGATAAATTCTCTTGCTGATCGAGGATTTCTCCCTGATACATAGGTCAATAAGCTTCTTGGTATCTAACTATAATAGGAATGTTTCTCAGTCGTGCCCAGGTAACCCTTTAGACCGAATTCGGACCCCCTCGAACTTTTTGAGAGTCTGGGACTCACTTTTTCTGAAAGAAAACAATTTTTAAAGTCGAAAATAGTTAGTTTTGGTGTAACTATACTTTAACGCAGGGCGAGGCATATGCGCTAAAGGTGTGAACGACTTTTTGGCAAAACAGTACTTAGTTCCCGCACCCATAAGATTAAGGGTTAAAATTTCTCATAATTTTTGTAACTGTTTAAAGACAGATTGAGTAATCAAACCATGGTTTTATTGATAAAGAATATTTTTTTAATTTAATACAATCATTTTATTAGTGGTTTTGAGATAAAAAGTTCTACAAAAACTTCTCACGATGAATTTTTTTTATATTTATTGACCCTGCACTCATTATTCCTTATAAAGAACCCATACTCCTGTGCCCCAGACTCCTCATTACAGTTTGGATTTTAAAGTTCCGGCGAGGAAAATTTTTGTCACTTCAGAAAATTAGCAAGGTTACGCAAAAAGATATCTACGACGTACGACGTTGCACAGCCGTTCTGGAAATTAGCATTTCAAACAACTTCCAGCAGCAAAAATCGTGTTAAAAATAAAAATTAGTCTAAAATCTTCGGATACACCTAGAAAGGTGTACATATTGGGTCTAAAGCACAAATCAAATCAAATTTTTGGGTTGACAAACTTCCGATGGGTCTCAACCCCACCGCATAACCCTATCTATGATGGGCCCACGTGAAATTTCTATGGCCTTTTTTTTGGGCCTCCTCGTGTTTTGCGAATATCTCGAGATTTAAGAACGATATAAATCTGATTTTTTGTATGGATGTGGCCCCACATAACTAGTGGCTAAAAATCAATGACACAATGGGTATCTGAGAGATTTTTTTTCTAACATCAATTTCGGACGCTTATGTGCGTGTTTAGGGCTCAAGGGTTTAGACTTTCATGACTTTACAAATCTCCTCTCTTGTGCAGATGACCTATTTCTGCATATATTTTAAGGATACCCAAGATATCTAAAGCATTATTGGTACTACCAGTGCAGCTAGCCCTGTAAATTAATATAATATTTCCAAGTCCCAGTTTGCTATAGACTCATATTCCATCCGCTTTGTGCTATCCAATAACACGTTCTACCATAAATACTCTAACGCGAGCCTTGGCGTAGGAGAAAGTTTCTATTTATCATCAATCGATTTTTCTATAGAAACGTTTGCTATGAATGTTTGGAAGAACGACAAATCAAGACAATATTTTGCTTGCTCAATCAAACACCAAAACTCAAATTGTGAGTATTAGAACTTCCTCAATGAGCTTGATACCATAGATTGACTTTTTTCGAGTCTCGATTTATTTGTGCGCGCGCAGATTTTTTTAATGTCAATTTTGGTTTTGTAAACAACTCATGAAAATTTCAAAGATGCCTAGAGGATTATAACATTAAGTTCGTTTAAAACTTAATTTCAGTTTGGATTTCTCTAATGGTTTTATGCAAGACATGAAATCTTTTATGATATTCTAATGATTTGTTTACCTGCTAGAGACGATTAAGAAATCTCCACGCACACTTAATCTGAGATATGAAACGGGTTAATTGTTGAGTTCGAAATAAAGTGTATTTTAACGATATTTGACCCTATTTTCAGGGCAATGTTACACCAAAAATGTTTAATTTTGTGAAAAAATTGGGTTTCAATTTCAATTTTCAATTTCAAAAAGTCTCAATCACTTATAATATAGAGAATCAAAAACAGAATTTAAAAACTTCATTAGATCTTCCGAAACATTATTTCGAAAAAGTACCCTTAAATCCTTAAATTTCAGAATTTCAAAGTTTGTGCTTATTGAAAGGTTTCAAGATCTATTTTTACGTTCCTAAAATTAAAGAGTTAAAAATTACAGCAAGGTGCCAAAATAAAACAATAACAAAAAACAAACAACAAAAAACAAAAATAAAATTGGTTTGACGGCATTCCATGGAGTTAAATTTTGCGTGAGCTTTATGATTCATTTGAATGTGTGAGAGTATTAGGAGTCTTATAATTACTAATCGGATGCCGTGGTATCATATCATGCAAAAGAGGAAATGTTTTTGATTATATATTAACTATTTTACACATTACAAAATATTACAAACAACTTAGTCACCTCAAATTTTATGAAAATGTTTTTATCTCTCCAATCAAATCCTCAGGAGAGACATAAAAAGTTTTCTAGCGGAGTAAAAAATACTTACAGCCATTTGATGTTCCCTAAGGCGCATGCACACACCGATGAGATGAGCAAAACTTTTAGCAACTTCATTTCGTAATATTTTCTCTATTTAATTGTTCTAAAATATTAGAAAAAAATAGGTATGAGTCTGTTGGAAATAATTTCTGTATACCATACAACTTATAAACACACCTTTTCCAAGGTTAATTTTAGCACTCCAGGGGCTGCGAAATAAATTTTACTTTAGGGGCCTAAAAGTCGAACTTTAAAGAAACACGGTTGAAACGGTTGTTAATTTGAAAAAACCATGATTGACAAAATTGTTAGCACCGAACAAAAAGATTATTTTTTCCAATATTTAAGAAAAGCTATAAATACTCCTTTTGACTCTAAGCATATTTGAACCTAAAATCAAACTTGGCTAAGCATATCGAGGCTGACTAAAAGTCTTGCTTGTAACGAAAAAAAAAAGAAACAAAACGTGTATACACGCTAACCCACACATTTGATAAGCTCTTGTCGAAACATCGATAATTTTAATATGTAACACAAAGACAACAAGATTACGTAGTTTTGTACAGGACAAGGCTTAGTATTTTCATTTATAGGAAATATATATTCGAGGTACGTATAACTTATTAATTGTTTAAACAACTGCTCGAAAATGAAGACTAGTGAAAATATTGCGAGTTCAGGAAAATTTTCAACCTACGCACACATAAGAAACTTTCTAGTGGTATTGCAAACATACCTACTTCAGCCTTCAACAGTATACTGATAAATAGGACACTGAAGGGACCCAGTAAAATTCTTTTCCGCAATCCTCCGCGCGTTCGCTTTAACTTAGACCATGGTATAATCTAGGCGAGTGTTCAAGTTATCGGAAGTGACACTCTAAGCAATAGCAGCAATAGCAGCAATAGTTACCGTAAGGGTAGTGCGAGAAAGAAAAAGCGACTGATACAAATTGAAGAAAAAGAAGAAAAATAGCACTAATGCGAAACAATTCAGAATACATTATAAAAACATATCTTAAAAACATGTGCTAAGAACATCTAAAATGACAAGCTGCCTGTCTTGACCAAAAAGTGACATATGCAAAAACAACGAAAGATATATTGCAAATTGATTACCTAATAACTATTCTCTGATGTTCCGAAATAGGATAATGTACAAAAAACCTAACAACCATCAAACTTTACAAACAAAACTTTAAACTAACATTGTATGAACTAAAATAACAACATTACATATAACGAAATATCGAAATAACAAATGAGTATTAAAAGCAAATTCGAATATAGTTGTTGATAAATTGTACAACACAGTTTGTAATCAACTTGATGAAATTAGCGAATGTCCGTGAACATATCAAAATATTTTAGTCATACAATCACGATCTTTTCTTCTCGATTGACACGTCCTTTTGTGAAAAATGCATTAAGGAGATAAATAATAATAACTAAATTTGGCGAATTTCGCGGGTTTTGGAGTCTTCCGCAAATTTAATTATATTTAGATTTAAAAATTAAATATTATGGCAATATTTTGTAATTTATTGAAGAGCAGCAATAAATAAAGCAGCAATAAATCGATACTAGTGAGATTAGGCAGGCTAAAATCTACAACGTGAAACGTTGCGCAGTCGTTCTAGAAATTGGCAGGCCAAGAAACTTTTAGCAGCACAATAGATTAGTGTTTAATTTCTAAGCTGCCCGTACATCGTAGATTTTGGTTTACTTAACCTCGCTCCTTACTTCTATTGTATATCTCGCTTTGTCGTCATGTAAACAATGCGTGAAAACGAGGATGGAAAATATAAAAAGTTTGGGAATTTTCAATTCTTTTAAGAAAACTATAACATCGAAGGATGATAAACCACCAAACGTTTAAAACCACCAAGAACAGAATAAAGCGTGCCAGCGAGCTCCCCAAGGTTCGTTTCACTGGTCCCACACAAACTCAACACGTCTTTTTTGTCGGGACCTTATGTTATGTTTTTTATAGTATTTGTAATTTAACCAGAAAAAAAATGTCCAAATAATTTGTTGTTCTAAAAACCCGTTACCCTCACCAATAACTGAATGGCATAGACTGCAGCACCTCCTAAAATCTAATTTTTTTGATCTTATTTGTGAAGCGCGCCAACTGTTCAAAAAGTGACAAAAAAGAAATAATCTCAATTCATACATTCCTGCCTTCATCAGTTTGTCATGTGCACATCTAAGTCATACTTATATGCCAAAATTCAAAATTAAAGATAACACAGAAAAAAAAGCTTTGCCCCCGACTGTTTGATGGATGGATTAGATTTGTATGTTCGACCAATCAAAATAATTACAACCCACGTGGTCACACATAAACACTGCATAACATGAAATAACAAAAAATACTAAATACCTCAAAAGGGTCTTCTTGATATACTTAGCCAAGAATAAAATTCGTGTGCCCTCGTAATTTTTTTAGTGTTTTTCTTCGCTTTCCTGGTTTTTTATATTTCGTACAAAATTATGAACATTTTTTGGGATGAATTTAATTTCAAGGTTGTCAGAAAAATTTACGGTTCGCGTGGATTCAATATCGAGGTTTTAGGTCAGGTGAATTTTTTGCCAATTGTCTTCTTTTTTTTTCTTGAGAATATTTGTGAATATATGAACATCTTAGACTTTGCGTAGACTTAAAAATTCACCCATGTAAGTTAGCATCAAGAAGTCATTTCGCTAAGCTGATTAACTCCTTCGAAATACCATCAAATAATTCTATACATCGTGAAGATCGAAGACGGCCTTAAGTCTCTAACTCATTACTCAAGCTCGTTACTAGCTGATTGTCCTCTCCTCTTATATAATTAAGAGTTCATATTCTATAATTTATTCAGGATATGGCCAAAAGCCTCAGTTTTCTGTTGCAAAAATAAAGTCAAACGCGCAAGATGCGGGTGTTTATGTAAGTAGAACGTAACTTTTCTTTGACAAAAATTATGTTATTTTACATTATGTTTTAAAACAGTGTGATTAAATGCAGTTAAGAAGCTGATAAATCAAGCCCCATTCGGCTAAACTTGTCAAATGTTGATGAAATTTTGATGGACAAA
>JAUBWS010074076.1:11133-27273 GCA_032270445.1 Darlingtonia californica
ACAAAAAATATATATAACTGATTATCATCTAGGCAAATAAAAAAGTTGTCTTTTTTTATATGTAGTGCAGTTGAGACTTCTTGAGATCACTGCATCAAGCTCACGATGGTTCAAAAAACTAATGTTTTATTATTTGGAGCCCAAAAATTTCAGTACTGATAGTTTCTTAACTTTTTCGAAGCTGCAGCCTCAGGTTACTTATAAATGAGTTTCTTATAAAATGAATACGTGTATGTCTCAAATCGCAGTACAACAAGTAAAGTTTCAGTGAAACTATAAACTTTTGGACGAGATTGCGGAAGACGAGGTGCACGCTGGATATAGCTGAACCAAGGGTTAAAAACTGTTTTAATTAATTTCAAATCAATGAATTTTCATAAGATTCGTTGCGCTACTGTATGGGTACATACATCATACAATCTAAACACCAAAATAAGCATCTACAACACACAGGCGTGGTTACAGAGGTGTAGCATAATTACTTTTTAACGACCCATAACTTTACCTGAAATTTTGCTACACCTCTGTATCCGTGCCTGAACACAATTTTGGTTTACCCACGATAATTTTCACTCTTGTGAGTTGACTTATTTTTTATATTCCCCTTTGAGTAACCATCCGTTCATTCGTCTTCCAATTCATGCTTCGTCACCTATGTTCTGACAGATTTCTAAATACATCATTAAAGTTAGTTAGACAGGTTTCTATATACATCATTAAAGCTATAAATCTTCTCAAAATTCCCTTGAGAATCAAGCCAACTGACGCAGTATCCATTTCATTTAATTTGCATTCTTGCAATGAGCTAACGGCATTAAGATTATAATAATTAGAAAGTAATTAAAAGCTATTGTCATGGGAAATTTGGACTAATTGTATCATAGGGATCAACTTCAAATCCACTGGTAATAGTTTTATTGGTATCATGGGAAGGTTTAGGATTAACCGATGACGCCACTGTCATTTTTATTCATTAAGTACACTTTTTGAGAATATTATTTAGCAAGTATTGCCTCGTTTTGAGACTAATTGTGTCTTAAATACGAAAACCACAAAACCACAAAAAAGTCATAAGGAACAATCATAAAATCAATCTTGTTCACCAAATTTTGGAGTACTTTAGCCCTCGCTCGATAAATGACACTAAAGGGATCAAGCACATACATATACAGAAAATGTACTATACTACAAGTTATCCAGAGTAGTTACTGGGAGCTTAATGCTCTGAAAGATCTAAAAACAGTGATCGCACTAATGATTTTTTACCCAGGATAGCCTCTTCAGTTCTTGCACCATGCTGAATCAACTGGAATTGACAATGATCAATACAGAAAGCTCTAAAAGAAAGCACTTTAACAAATCCAGGGATCCATTAAACGAATGATACATTAATAGCGCTTTGTATGAATCTAACCCAGGGTAGGGCGGATCTAGAAGGGTCGATAAAACTACTGGTGGAGAGCAAAAAATCGTTAACTAGTCATTATCTATTACATAATAACAATCAATAATATTTAATGACTTTTCCTGCAGTTTTGCAACCCTTCTAGATCGACGCCTATAAGGTCTAATTTTTCTAGAGTCTACCTTACTTTCATCACTATTGCGCAAGAAGATCTTGAAATAGAGTACCAGTAGTCCATCTACTTAGACTGGTTTAAATTGGTGCATCGAGACCGCTTAAAACCAAAAAAGAATGTGGAAGACTATACTACATTGTGAAACTTCCCTGGGAGATACAATCTAGCATAAAGATAAGTGAGACACTTGAATTTTTCCTTTCCTCTTCTCTCAATATTCAACCTTTTCATCCCCAGGGCACTTCGGGGCGGATAATAAAAGTACACATTTTTAAAGGCTTACATCTCAAGAACAATTTTAGACCTTGGGAACCGATTTTCAAGCCACCCTACCCTTTGCAATGTCTCGTAGGTATTTAACCCTACTGCAAAATTCCTTTCTTTTTAAAATGTTTTCTTTGGACTGAAAGGGTTAATTCCTGTTGCAAGAAGGATTTACGTGTAATTCAACGAATTTCAAAAAGTATCTCGCTATTTTTGTTCACAATTGCAGATCGCAAAATCCAAGAAAGCGATGAAAAGTTAGTGTAATATGTCTCTCGTTTAATACAAAATGAATTTTTAATGGAATTTTTCTCTCCAATAGTAATCCTTACCTGTGTATTTTTGGAAACCACTTATTATTAAAGCGAATCATTAACGTCAAAATCATACTTTTAAGCTAGACTTGCTCATTAGAGGAGACGGTTAATAGCGCCATAGTCTTTAAATATGTCAATGAAATAATTGACTGCGAACAGATAAAGTCATTTAATTAATTACTACTTCCTGTAAAATAATTATCAGCACAAGGCAAATAATTATCACATAATTACCTCATACTTAGCACAAAATTAACAGTGATCATCCGTATATTAATTGAGATCCTAAATTCTGATAATATACCTATATTTTTTTTTGTGCAGTTCTTGTTCGAAAGGCGATTGTCTTGGGCGACGGGTGTCTCAGGCGTTGATGTGATTTTTACCCAGTCCTCCATTTCTGAAAACACCTCAGGGCACCATGCAGAATTAACATTAATTAGTGAATTTCACTACCGAAGCCTCATACGGAGTTTGAAGTCGGAGCCCCGTTCGGGCGTCCAGTCCCTTAGTTACTCGGCCACGGCTCCACAAAGCACTGGGCTTCGAATTGAAAGGCTCTGCGATTCACACTTATTTCCTGGGGCTTTCAGTGGTAAAAATCGCTAACTGCACCAATCTTCCTGTAGGTGTCTTCTCTAAATAATGCAGGCAACAAACAAAAATGGTTTCAAAGCAAATACTTTCTATAAACTTACGTAGCTGAAAATTTTCAGTTAATTAACCCTTGCGTAGACAATTTTGAAAGTAAATTGCATTTCCTTTCAATAAAATGATTTTAAAGCCCTGATTGGATTTTTGGCTTTTGGCTTGAACTATTAAGAAACTAAGCAAAACATCCTAAGGTTTGTTTGGTATAAATCATTTCAGGTGGTAACCTTTAAATCACCATATTTGCATATAGTTCTCCTTTTTAAGATTCTGTACACCCTCCTAGCTAAACCCATTGATAAGTCTAACTGCACATTACCATTCATTTTCGATAATTCTAAACAATTCGTAGGTAAAATATCATAAAAATTATCAAGACACAGGCGACATCATCAACCCTTTCAAAGATTAGCTTTTGAAAACTTCATTCGTCTTCAGATTGTATACGTCAAAACCCCAAACAAGATCCCAGACGCTAACTCATTCTTCATGATGTTCTTGCCAAGTGATAGGAGTCAGTTGGCATGACGGAAATAATAAAGATTTTATATAAATGCATCCATTTTAAAGTTAGTTAAGGAAATAAATTACATGTAATCCAATTTCAACCTTTTTTTCTTTTTTTGTTCCCCACACTCATTGATGACATTTTTAATGACGTCATCGTAAGAACGTCAATTGAACATCCGAAAAACCTGCATTGTTTGAATTCGTCACTGTACACGATGTTTTTGATTCTTTTATGAACTTTGTAAATCCAATTTTTCATTTAATAAAAGATCAAAAGAAAAAAGAATAGCAGTAGGAATTCTTCGTACATCAATGTTAATTTGCTGACGGTCCACATGCGTTTGTTGACTTAATTTGTTTTTGATGACTTATAGAGAATTCCTTGAAATATAATATTGCCGTGAATTTTTCTTGTGTCAAACATACATTTTAGAGTAGCCACCGCGTTAATTTAGATGTGTGCGGCGAGCTATGCCAAAAAGTCAATTATGCCGATGAGACGTCTGTTGTCCGCTTCACCACTGTTGAAATCTTCAACATTTTTGCAATCTTATTCTTTAAGTCTTTAGACATATAGTCTCTTTCTTTCAACGAGAAATGCTATTCGGTTGCGGAACCTCCTAGATTCCAGAAAGGGTCTAGAACCGTCAAAAACTTCAGATTCTCACGACACATATACTTTTTATTTGCATTTGTATGGTTAAAGAGGGGATAATTTGAAGATGGTAAAATAGCTGTAGCTGTTATACACAGTTCCTTACCTGTGTAAAAGAGGCTAGCGTCTAGTAAATAAACTTCGTTTTTAAAATGCCACAAAAACGTAAGACTAAAGTTCAAAATCTAGAATAAATAAAAACAACCTCCACGTCAACCAGGTGCAATTATTTCTTACCATATTGGACACCTTGTCAGACAATGCCTAACAATATTTGAAAAACCCTTACCTAACGTTCTCAGAAGACAACATCTAGAATCGAAATTTTCTGATACTATAGTACATGATAAAAACCCCTAGTCAAAATTTTCAAAAGACTAAAGTGATGATACAGCAATTAACACTGAGCACTGAGTTATGCATCCTCATAATAGTACATATCCAACCCTTGGTTCAACTAGGATAGCAGTAATTATTTTACTGATGTTGTACACCAAATAAACATTACTTGATAATAATAATAATATAATGATAAAAATTATAACAATGATGCAATGCTCTCTAATGCAGTGTGACATTACAATAAATGCAAATTTCAGGCATTTTTGATAACTAGGGACAAAGTTTTGTTTAACTTGGTTATAGTCTTAGGCTTGTTTTAACACAAGATTAAGAATAAAGTCAAGATAACACAAAAAGACATCTCTAAACGGAAAAAATCTAATTCTCATTATTATTTATCTGATTAATTTTGTATTTGGATTTTTCCTTATGTTTTATTCCATTTAAGCCAAAAATCCACATAAGTTGTTCCGAAAAAATTAATTATTTTGACCTTGAGATCTTGTCTACTGATTTTATAGCTTTGAACTCTAACAAAACTTGTACAATAAAGTTTACTAGGTATGTTTGAAATAACGAGACATCAGAACACATTTGCCTCGATCGATCAAAAAAATATTGACTTTCCGGCTGTTCTATAAAAAACTTCAATGTGCAGGATTTGTTACGTCATTAGGTAAAGATATTGTAATAAGCCAATTTTTGTCACTAAAAATCACTGACTTTTTGATTGTGGTATGAAACGGAAAGGATTGGAAAATTATATGACTTAATCCAAATCAAAATTCAAAACAATTCTGGTGTTTCCGAATTCTTGTCAACTTAACTTTAACTCTACCTTCACTTGCTAGATTATGAAAATGTTATTAGTGGATGTGGGCGTTTTATTAGTAGATTTGGGCGGAGCATTTTGGTCAGTAGGGACCCACCCTTTCTATCCTTTGTCATATTGATATTGTGGGAAAACGAGTAAATTGTCACATGTTGAATCCCCGACCAAAATACAACATTGGTTCTTTCTCCCTTTTGACGTCATTTGAGCGCTAAATAAGGTCATTTTTCATATCTATGAGACGTACCAGTGTAGATTTTTGTTGTGGTTTTGAACTATTTTAATTTTCTTAAATTATTTTTTATTTTCTTCCTTTACTTAAAATAGTCAAACTAAAACTATTAGCAACGGGAAGTCTGTTATTAAAAGTAAAGAACATTTTTTCCTATCTAAAAGTTTGTAATAAATTCTACTTAGCAAGTTAACTCTTATTAGTGTGTCTAAAAGCGTCCTTGTTATGTATATAGTTACGTAATCGTCCCGTCATTATGAATATTAGTAACTAGAGGGTTGCGGGACTGAAGCGGGTTGTTTGATAGAAATACATTTTAGTATAAAGTAAAAGATAAACACCTCCGTCTCTTCTTTCGTTGTCTTATTCGTCCTGAAGTCTACTTGTGAAAACTTCGTCCGTATTCGGACGTTTTGTACGCTGTGTTTGTGTGCTTTTCTTACCACTTGTTAAAATAAAATCAGGAAAGACCCTGATTAAGTCAAGGAGAACTAAAAATTGTAACAAAAAGGGTTTTGATCTAGTATCTAGAATCTTGAAGTTGAAGTTGCATTTTTCCTCTTCGCTTCTGCTTCCGCTTGCCGTGAATATTCCTGCGCGAGTCTGGATACTATAGAGCGACTGGTTTTGAGGCTAATGTTATTCTTTTTCGACTATTTCTCCGCAGTGGAGCCGTGGCCAAGTGGTAGAGCGCTGAGCTTAGAACTCAGAGATCCTTACTTCGACACATGCATGAGGCCTTCGGCGGAGAAAATTACCTCACCATAATTCACAAGGTTCCCTGCAGGTGTTTTACAGGAAGGGCCCTAATTGATAACAAAAACGGTGTTAAAGAGAATATCCATGGTAAACATTTGTCAATGATAATAATAAATAATAGTAATTGGCGGAGATTCGCGTGGCCATACACTAAATGAGTACAATATCACTATCTAGCCTTCCTCGTAATCCTTTCTTCTTCTTTCGTTTCTTGTTTAGCTTGGAAATGTGATGTCACAACATGGTGCTGAACGGCACGAGGACTCGAGCCGTATCCTCGACAGACACTCTAAAAACCACTACTATCTCAGCAAAAAAAAAAAACCTATGCACCAAATCTATTTGTGAAGCCGTGACTGAGTGGTTAAGGTGCTGTACTCCCAAACAGGAGCTCCTAGTTCAAGTCCCTTGCGAGGCTTGCGATGGTGAATTTCACCAATCAATGTTAATTCTCCCTGCTACCCTGATGTGTTTCCAGGAAGGTATGACCTTCATTGATAACAGTTCATGAGAATTGAAGAGGCTATCCCAAGAATCGAATCATTCATTTATTCAAATGCATTCTAACAAGGGTCCACTAACGAAGCCTTCCATACTTAATGGCAGCAAAGTATTCAATAACTTTCTAAACAGGATTATGTACCCTGTACAAGAGTATTTTCACGGAAGATGACACAAGTCGTCGTGAAAAACAGTATTTTGCCGTGGGACGGATTGGTACAGTCTAGTTTTTTGGGGAGGAATAGCCCTAGTTTAAACCAAAATTTGTGATGATTTCAGCTAGCAAATACGCCAGAAATGACTGCTATTCTCTCAACTATTCTCATGTCCGCGGAATAAACGTCCCGGGAAGTTTATCGATTTTAAAGAAAGTTTCCGCCCAAGGCATGCTTATTCCAACCACGTTTATTTAATTTGAAAACCGTTTCCCCGCCCATCCCTCTTTATTAGGGGCAATTTTTCAGAAAATCCATTATGAAAGAAAACAATTTCCACCTTTATCGCAGCTATCATTATAAAAATTACACAAACGCACGTTTAGCTCAGCTCTAGCTAACTCGTATTGACTTAGTTTTATATTCCGACCCTCTTTAGATGCTCATAAAAACTACTGTTAGAAGGATTGCAACTCACCCCGTCCATTTACTTTCAGCAAAATTCCACCCATCCTGTTTATTTTGGACACGAGAGTATATATCTATACTGGTGTTATGAATAACAAAGCCTCTACTGGCTTCTGTATACGGTAAGACCACGTCCATAGTGCACGTATGGGGGGTACGGTGTCTGGTACAAGCTTGTTATAATCGTAGGTTTGTACAAGAAATAGATGAAAATTGTCAGTTTTGAATTGTTTACATTGTTGGTGATTATGAATGTAACAATGTTTCAGAGAGCTTTATAATGTCAGATTTTGAAACATAACATTCATCAGAAACAAACATAATATCACAAAAGTATGTCACGATGCGAGAGTAGAGCCACAACTAATACCGATTACGGGTGAAGATTTGAAAGAAGCAACAGCCAACAAATCAAGTGAAGCAAGACTTGACATCTCCGCAAGAAGTGTTTGGATAACCGGCCAGAAAGCATTTTTAGACGTAAAGGTATTCAACCCATTAGCTGGAAGGTACGGGAGTTCAAACATTTCAAAAGCGTACGAAATTAACGAAAAAGAGAAGAAAAGAGCATACAACGAGCGGGTACAACAAATTGAACAGGGAACATATACTCCATTGGTGTTCAGCGCGACAGGGGACATGGGCAGAGAATGTGATCGTTTCTACAAACGCCTATGTGAGCTCCTCGCAGAAAAACGAAAAGAGAACATTCAATAACTAACACTTTGGGTTTGGCGAAAGCTGTTCCATTCACTGATGAAGTATGTTGGCATGTACCTCAGGGGATCACGTAAAATATGGAACAATGAAGACTTCTTAGTGAACTCTCTTTCTACATCTCCATGCACTTCTGAAGATTTGAGCAGCATTTTCTAATTTTTCTATTTACTTATCATTCTTATATTTTTAACCAACTGCATAAATTGTAGCTCGTGAGGAGCGGACGAGGATAAATTTCACTGCCGTGTAAAAAATTTGTAATTGCGTGCCGGGAATGCCTCCGTGCAACTGTATAATATAAATATACTATAGGCTAGTACAATACGCCAAAAAAAACAACCAAAAAAAACATAACATCCCAGGGCATCTTTCTCGCTTTTTGATATGTCGATGACGCAAGAGAAGAACGCCCTGGAAATGGCTGATGAAAATTTGCTCTAATCGATGAAATTTTGATTTATGTCATATGCAAGTGGCCATCGAAAATGCAAAATGATTACACGCGCAGCGCAGAGAATTGATTTATGTGTAACTATTTCAAATGTTTTCGATGGCCACTTGCATATTTCATAAGATGAATTGAAATTTGCTCGATTTGAGTCAGCCGTTTCCAAGGCCATCTTCTCACGCGTCATCAACATACCATCCAATAAACGAGGCCCTGGGAACGAGGATGGTACTCTACCACCGGCAAAAACCAGGATTGCGAAAATTAACGCCGTTGGGCCGGCGCAAAAGGAGCCGCCAAGAGTGCGAATGCCGTTTTGCACGTTCGGTGTTCGTGTCCTCTGAACTTTGTTATTGTTGTTTTTGAGTGCAAGTTGGAAGGTGCAGAGTGCTTAAAAGTGAAAGAGTGAAAGTAGTGTAGAAGCGACAACATCTATCTCATTAGTATTCAAGAGATAAAAACAAGGTTTTCGTGCAAAATGTTAGATGTATTGATAATTGGTGGTGGGGCAAGTGGCCTCGCATGTTGTCATCGTTTGCTAAAGCATCAAGAAAATTTGAAAGTAAAAATCTTAGAAGCTAAGGATCGCATAGGTGGAAGAATACTTAGAAAGCCATTGAAAACAGTCAATGGCATCGAAAATTTTGATTTAGGTGGACAATGGGTTGGAAAAACACAGATTCACGTTATGCGTCTATTAAAAGAATTCGGCCTGGATATTTATCAACAATTTATAAATGGGAACACAGTTAATGTTATGAATTTTAATGAAATATTTTATACAAAGTCTCCGCTCGATGTAGTTTTTACATCTTTTATGTTTGCTTATGATATTGCAAGAGGTGTGAAAAAAATTGAAGAATTTTCACAACAGCTATGCATTGAAGATCCTCTTTCTCATCCGAAAGCAAAAGAATGGGATAATATGCCCATGGATATTGCAAAAAACTGGTTATTCAAACATGAGTGGAGCAGAAAAGCATTTGATGTTGCCTTTTTAACAATTTTTGGTTTTGATGTTAACCAGTCTTCATTTCTTTATGTTTTGTTGTACATTAAATGTGCAGGAGGAATAACACCACTTGTGGATGAAGAAGTCCATGGAAATGCTCAAGAATTTAAAGTAAAGCGATGCATGTTTAGTTTAATTAATTGTTTATCTGAAGCAGTTGGAGAGTATCGTATTGACTTAAATAGTCCTGTTGTTTCCATCAATCAAAGCGGTGACTCATGTACTGTTTTCACTAGTGATGGAACTGAATATGAAACAAAATATGTGGTCTGTGCGATCCCACCACATTTGATAGCAAACATCAAACTTACACCAAACTTGCGAAGGAACAGGCAAGTATTTGACCGTGTAAAAGTTGGAAACTTGATAAAATGTATTGTAACCTATAAAGAGTGTTTCTGGAAAGACCAAGGACTATCAGGTGTTTCACTTCATTGGCCGTTCTACAGAGAAGAAAAGTCAGCCTTGTACCCAGTTAGCATGTCCTACGATGCTACAACTCCAGGTGGAAGCCCTGCTCTGGTTGGCTTCATTGGTGGTTCTTTAGCAGAAAAAATGAAAGATAAGACAGATGAGGAAGTGAAGCAAGCAATTGTAAATTCATTTGGTCTACTTTTTGGAGAAAAAGCTAAATCTCCAATTGATGTAACCTTCCAGGATTGGTCCAAAGTAGATTACAATGGAGGTTGCCCAGTTACCTATGCTTTACCAGGTGCCGTGTCAAAATATGGAGATGTGTCATTAACAGAGAGGCATGGCAGAATTTATTTTGCGGGAACTGAAACTGCTACTCTCTGGCGTGGATTTGTAAGCGGTGCTATACAAGCAGGTGAACGTGCAGCTGATGAAATTCTGCTAGATTTAGATCCTTCTTACAATGTTGCAGATGAAATCAAATGGGAAAATATTGTAATTCCAAGTTTGTTGTCTCAACCAAGAAACACATTTTACACCTTAAATGGGATTCTCTTTACAGGTATAGCAGCTTCATTTGGCATTGTTAGCTTCATTTTGGCCAAATATTTATAAAATTAATGAGAGCAATTTTCTTTTGATTTAACAAGGATTTTGATATGAACAGAATTGTTTTATCTCAAGTTTATAATAATTTCTATTTTTGGCTTAAAGGTTAAATATATATTGGGTATAGTGAGTAAAGCAGTTTATATTGAATTATATTTTATAATGAATTTAATTTTTATGAGAGTCTTCAGAACAAATCCTTTTTAGTATGGATTGTTATTATGATAACAATCAATGATAAATTTTTATAAAATTCTTATGACTTGTACATTTTTAAGGAATTTCCATGTAAAAAAGAATTTTTGATTATGGAAAATCTTTAGGTATATAGCAATTTCCATTTTTGAAGTTTAAAAGTTTACCATGGGCTAGCCATTTACCTTTTATTGTGATATATTACAGTATAATTTTGATTTATGTATGAGGATTAGATACTCTGTCTTAAATGTACTTAAAATTCCTTTCTTTAAAAATCTCCTTTCCATTGGAATATTCAAGACAAGTTTGTTAACGAAGGTTATTACATGTAACCCTGGTTTGGAAGCCTATTTAGAGAAGCGGCAAAGGACTAGCAATTATAAAACAAAAGTTAATGACGATCATAGGTGCACCAAATGAGAAAGAGATTTCAGCATAAAAGGTTTATTTATTTAATGTTGTTTGCAGGGTTTTTTCGAAAGACTTTGCTGACATGGAAAGTAATAATATCAAAAAAAGAATTATTAGAGTTTTTATGTGTATTGATTTTGTTGTAAAAAAACTAAAAACGTGTCTCTGAATGTTTCCCTACTTTATGAGGTGATTTTTATGATAAGAGAAGACAAACAAAAGAATTTTGTGGCGTTTTCCTTGAACGCTTATTAAAAAAGGAAACAATTGTTAGCGTGACTGTTGATTTTATAAAAAGTTAATTCTCTTTTGAATTTTATTTTGGGTCCGGGCCCCTCCTAGAATTAAAGATCAGCTACTACAAGACTGGATAGCTTATGGTTTTACTTCTGCCTGTCAATTGGAAAATGGCATTCATAATAACATATCAGCATGCTTCCTTTAATGATCAAAGGGCACATTATTATTTTAATTTATATAACTATTGATAGCTTTTGCATACATTGCATTTTATGATTCTAAACGTTTTTGAAAATATTTTTAACATACATTTATGAAAATTTTCAGTATTCATTGTAACAGAATTTTTATATGTTATGTATATAAATAATCAAGGGTTTTGGATATTTGCATGCATCAATCTGGTCACTATTCATCTTCATCAAAAGTTTACAAGGTACTACTTTTTGGAAAAGATTTCCCCGTGAAAATTTTAACATTCCTTCCAAACAACTTCATTAAAAAATCACAACTAGCAGAGCTAAAGCCATGACTAGACTGAAAGCTAAGTTGCAAGAAAGAAATATAAGTACAATGAATAAATTATAGGTGACTTAATTCTAGACTTTATAGGGGTATACCTATGTTTAATTTAACAGAACTGATTCAAGTACAAGTATATAGTTTTAATAATGATGGTGATTTTTATAAAGTTGAATTGATTATATATTCGAATTTTTGGATATCAATCTTCTAAATTTCTTTTTCCTTTATGTTAAGAGTACTAATTTTTGTGGGTACAAATCTCTGTGAATTTCGTGAATTTTGGTCAAATTCGCAAAATTAAGTACCCGTGAAATATTCTTGGAGATGCCATTCGCGAAAATTAATACCCGCAAAAAAATTCAAGTCAATTATTCTCACGGAATTTAGCCAAAATTCTATCTGCTAGTATATATTATGGCATGAAATTTCATTTATGTGAAGCGAAAACGTTTCGTTTAAGGTTGATTCTACTTTTTTCTCTGCCAATTTAATAAATATCCATAAATAATGTCGAAATCTTTTACGAAAAATGAAGATATTGGATAGCAATTTTCCATCCAAAATTAATACCCGCGAAATTTTTTGCAACTGATCATTCGCGAAAATTAATACCTGCAAAATGTAATTTTTTTTGACTCGCGAAAATTTGTACCTGCGAAAATGAGTGCCCTTAAGGTAAACCATGCATTTGTACATCTTATACCTATATTTGAAAGATAAATGATTATCATTATATATCAAGCAATAGAGGTAACAGTAATATATATATATGATAGGAAATGGAGATGTATTGTTAACTTTGTTTGACCCTCCTCGTATTCCTTTCAACATTTAGCTCTTTCGTTACCCATAATTTTAAAAATTTTGAAAAGTTTTTTTGGATTGAAAACAACCCATTCAAATTTGAATTGAATGCTTTTTTGTGATTATATGAAAATTTGAACACGTTATTTGTAAGAAAACCTAGTCATTAAAGGGTCTCACTTTTCTTCAAAAATTCTTGAAAACTCTTGATATTTTCTTTGCAGTTTTGCTGTAAAACCAGTCAGTGTTCAAGGTAGAAGATACTAAAATGCGAATCACACTATTTCAAAAGATTTTTGGCCCTATGTTCTACCTTTCTAGCGCACTTACTTTTGCAAAGAAACAAATAGATGATAATTTTAGACTCTGTTGTTCGCAGTAATGTAGCACCAACCTGTTAATGACCAGGGAACGAAAAGGGTTAAGCTCTCAAAAAAGTAAAGGGCCATGATATTCTCACGTACGATTAATTTAGGCCAAGTACCTTAAGGGTATTAATTTTCGCAAATTTCGCGAGTTCTATTGTTCAATAACAAAAGACTATTGTTCAAGAACAATAGAAAACCAGAAATTCGCGAAAATTAGTTCTCGCTATACTCCAGAAAAATTTTGAAAATATTGAACAGTATCTGTATCGAAAAATCAACTTAGAACAACACAAGAAACACTACTATAGATTTGATATCCATGTTTGATAAAACTCAGAATATATTGGGTCCATCTTAAATATGGCAATGAAAACAGAAGTACTCCCGAAAAAAGCATTTTAAAGGTATAAATCAACGGGTCATCTAAATTTTGCCACTCCTTTCCCCACTGTCTATCTAGACTATTCAATGTTATTTTACACACTTTTTTGAATACTTGGCGCTTAAACTATACCCCAAGCCAAAACAAAAATTATCATTGCCTACAAAAAAAGCGTCTATGATGAACAATGATGAATGATGTGATTATTTATCTATCTTGTATATACCATGCAGAACCAGTGATAGGCAAATTTCACTAACGAAAACCTCGCACGGGATTTGAACTTGGGACTTCGGAAGCTACAGCTTCATACAAAGGGATCCCTTGCAGCCTAGATAAAAACAGTTCCCAAAGACATGGGGTATGTCGAAGCTTATGTTGTTAAAACAGGGGGTCAGCCCAAAGGTCAATTTCTATTTTTGTGTTTTGTGCAGATTCCTTATAGATCCGAGATAAAGTAGGCAAAATACCGCCACGCCTTTAAGTGACAATAACTACTCTCACACCAAAGTTTACCAAACTGCCAAAGTTATTGAAATTTTCAAAGATAGAAGGTTCAAGTCCATAAGGTTCAAGTCCTTATGCAAGCTTGTTAAAAATACAGACAATCTTCTGAGCTGTTAGTAGAACACTTCTGACCCATGCGTGACAAGACTCAATCGTATAATATTAGATCCAGAGAGAAGATTCTTGACCTCTCAGCTATTACAGCCCCCATTTCTATATTATTCTCGAGTACCAACCGTAAATGTTGGATTTTTTTCGTTAGATTTCCCCTCTTTACGATCGCCATTAGGTCCTGTATCAGTACTTTTCTTGAACCGAATTATTTTGCGCTGTACGAGTATTTATTTTGGACTTTTTTTGTAAAAGTAAGTAAAAGTGGAAATCACGGAATGCGTAACAGGCAATTAATTGAAAAATTTTGATACGTATACTGTAGGGTCGGAAAGCTCAGTTGGTAGAGCACTCACCTCGCAATCGAAAGGTTCCTGGTTCGAGTCTGATCTGTGCGACAAGTTACTGGGAGCTGATGGCAGGTGTGGCGCTCCTTGTTGCAAGGCTACCGACACTAGGTCACTCCGACCTACTTGCTACTTACTACGTAAACTGTTCTATCACACCTCTGTACGATTATTCCCTCCTATGCGGTCATTCGGTACCCGAGAAAAAGCACTAAGTATGACTCTTGATCCAATCCATGGTCTTTCTCTTCCAACACACTCTTTTGTTTCCACTCGCCAGAAGCCATTTTTCTACTCTAAACATATACAGATATGCACGTACAAAGTGCATGGCAACTTTTTTATTAGGTATGAAACGTCTGAACGGGAAGATCAAAAAATGGTTATGGCTCACATGTTATAATATTTCCTAGCCGATGTAAATGCCGTCAATGACCTAATAAGTGTTCAGTGTTGAGTAGCCAGCCACCCATGCTGAATGACTACCCCGGACTGACGTTCATTCTCTTATGAATAGTTATGGAATAGGGAACCTACCTAAAATTATACTATGCATATGTTTATGAAAAACATGATATTAGTTGCTACAGAAGGATTTCAAGCTCCTAATCATCATTCGGAAGTAAAATAAAGTATAAACCAATAAAATGATATTATTAAACACCAAGACTCGTGTTTCGTTCTACTGATCTACCATTTCCTCGTGTTTTCAAATCATACCGTTTCGCACGTGATAAATATAGTCTACACGAATTTGTAATAAGACCAAGCTCAAAGAATAGCCCCAGACACAACAAGTTTATGTTATGTTGTTTAGTCGCCAAAAGGTCAGAACCGCACATAAAGTTAAAATTTTTGTTCATATGAGTCGTAGATTTTAAATTACTTTACGAGGCCATCAATAAAGGATGCTCGAACAATTTCGGTGCTTTTTGATACCCCTCCCTTCTACCCAATTGAATTTACAGTCTTTTATATGCATAGGGAATTTCAATTTCAGCGTCAACAAAGTTATGGCCTGAAAAGATCAGAAGCATCCAAGGAGCCCAAAATACATAATATCTGTTTTTTTTTTTTTTTTGCAAAAATGCCACGTTGGTTGCCTTAAAAATATCTTTCCGAGACTCATGTTTTGTCAACAGATCTGCCATTCCCTCGTCTCTTCAAATCATACCGTTTCGCAGGTGATAAATATCGTCTACACGTATATCGTAACAACTCAAAAAACCAATCCAGACACAACAAGTTTATGTTATGTTGTTAAGTTGCACCAAAAAGGACCAGACATATAAATTCTTGTTCGCATGAATCGTAGATTTCAAATTACTTTAATGGGTCATCTGTAAAGGATGTTCGAATTATTTTGGTGATTTTGAGATACCCCCCCCCCCCCCCCCTCCACTGTAAACAACTATTTGAAAAAACACACAACTCACTTTTCATTGAAGTCAGGATGAGGCAACACCGGGGCAAATGGATCACCATTTCTAAAAATTCCGAAAACCTTACATCTATTTCTGCCACAAAGTCAAATAAGAATGAAAAAGACTTGAATTGGTTGAAAAAGAAAGAAGGTCAAAGGTGATTTTTATTTTTTGTTTAATCAACTACATAAGATAAGATGTTAATACAAAGATAGAAACACAGAGACGTCAACTTTTTGCATTTTTTTGTTTTTAAATACAGTTGAACTCATGTAAGTCGAATCTTCAAGGGGTCTCAAAATTTGTTCGAATTACATGATTATTCGAATTATAGGAGTTCAAGTTCAAGAAAAA
>JAUBWS010074077.1:0-13435 GCA_032270445.1 Darlingtonia californica
CTTTAAGGTGAAGATAACACGACATGGCATATCCAGTCTGGCGATGGATTGTTTAAATTGATCAGAGATTTTTCCTCAGTATTCGACAAAAAACATTTTCTTTTCTTCTTCTTCGTCTTCTTCTAAGCTAAAGTTGTCTAGTTTTTTCGAAGATCTTCTGTTTTTCAGAGGCTCGGGTCTTTCTAAGTTACTCTTACTTGTTTGGAAAATAAGGTGGAAGCAATGCACAGTCCGCGAATAATAAATTTGAGTGTTACTTTCATATCTTAGCAAAGGACATTGACTTCAAAAACCATAAAATCACCTGGTGTGAACCCAATCTTCCATCGACCTTTAAACATGATTTCTTCAACTTTGATGGCACACCATACATGACGGTTGGAATGTATTATTTACATTGTCAGTTTGGTCAAGATTTGCAAACAACAAGGAAAGAAAAATACAAGAAAATGAGGGTAATATTCTAAATACTATATTACTCTGGTTTTAAAGCTTGCAACCACTTATTTTTCATGAAGTAACTCTACTTCCATCAAGCAGGATTTATGAATACATAAAATTCTTTTTGGGCAGTTTCATGTTTTATCAAAAATGATTTTTGGATGCTTAATACTTAAAGAGGAAACGGGTACAGTAGTAAAGAGTCCAATTATCCTTTAAAGACAAACAACTACAGTGAGGCTTGTTTGCTTCTTTCAAATGCTCTTTAAATTTGTTCACCTTTTCCAGGAAAGTGGTGAGATTGTTGTCTCTCATCAGAGATTTGGTGCCCAACAAAAGACGAAAAAATGTGGCTGCCCTGCTGTAATCGCCGTTAAACATGTTGTCAAATTTCCAGACTACGAGGTATACGGAGTTACCCTTCTTTTGGAGAATAAAACAAACCATTTGTTTTATCAAGGAATAAGGGTTGTCAAAAAGCTAGCTCATAAGAATAGTACTATTCCTTTTTGGAAAACGACGGCTCGTTTGAAAGGTATAATTCAGAATGAAATATTATTATACTAAAACGATTTCAGAAAATTTTGAAGTTCAGAAAAAAATTAAAGAGAATGAATACGAACTTTTTTATTATGTTGTAACCTTCACATTTGACGTACAAAATGACTTTAGGTATTTTCCTTAACTCAGAAGATAAAGTTAGCCCATTTTCGCTAGAAGTTTGAATTCAGCTAGTGGTATAAAATTTTGTAAGCCATATTTTAAACTGATACAATAAATAGAAAAAAGTTCATTTTCCTCTTCATTTTTCTTGCCAAATTTGAAGTTTATATCCATAGATGGAAAAAAGCAGATCATCCTCCTAATTTTTTTGCCAAATTTGAAGTTTATATCCATAGATGGAAAAAAGCAGATCATCCTCCTAATTTTTTTGCCAAATTTGAGGCTTATTGTAATTAGAAGAAAAGCTCATATTTTTTCTTCAATCTCAAAATTTTCTAACATCTTTTTTATAATATTATTCCACTCTGCAGCACTCTGAATTACCTTTCAAACGACCTGTATTCAATTGTTCGAAATCAAATCTGTGACAAGTTACCATTGTTCTTATTTCAATCTTGAAAACTACAGTTGGTAGCAACAATACGCTTTTGAAAACGAAAACAAAAAATTATGAAGGAAAACCTTTAATAATCATTGTTTTTTCACCGCCTTATTTTTGCTTCTAAATGGCTAGACCTTCCAAATCTATTTATTAAACTTGGTGTCTCAGACATATTTCTAAGAAAGATTACATAAAGAATGGATCATGAATAGTGAAACGATATTTTCATTCCCTTTTTATTAACAATAGGCCTTTGTATCTCCTAGTTGAAAAAAATGCCTAACAAACACACTGTATTCTTAAATCAAATAAATTTTTTAAAGCAAGTCATTGAGCGTACCAAGAAAAGAACAGTGCTGTACAATACGTTCAAATAAATTGTTTGTTTTTCAGACTGATGAAAAAGTGCAACGTACGAAACACTATAAACGAATCATAAACAAGAAATTAAGAACTGATTTGGATGACAAAGTTGATATGAAAATGGAAAGCTATTATATTGGGAAGTTACCACATATTTCACAACATAAATTCCACGAACTTCTCCTGGTCAGTATTTTCATTTTGTTTGTTAACGTTGAGAAAACGTCACTTTTCACTTCCAGTACTTATCATAAACTAAAATTCAAAAAGCTCTCCAACCCAAAGTACGTTTTACTTTGAGTAGGTAATTTTTGCATGTATAGAATTTCGTATTTAGTGAGACTTTTCTGCCTCGCTTGAAATTTGTCACGCCCAAAATCTTTCATTTTCAAATCTTTCATTATAAAGTGCTATGAAGGCAAAGGTGACTTTTTTGAAAGGGGGAACTATACTATAGAGGCCTTAAACTGCTTGGTCAAATCCTAAAAATCATGGAACGTGTACTTGAAACAGTTATCAGGTCGAAAATCAACATCTATTAAATGCATTTTGGTTTCATGCCTTACGTTGGACAACTGGTCCTATTTTCATCATCAGACAGTTGCAAGAGAAATACCTAGCTAAACATAAAGATCTATTTTTCGTCTTTGTCGACTTAGAAAAGGCTTTTGACCTTGTACTGTGGTGGTCCATGAGGAAACTGGGTATTGATGAGTGGATTATTGAAATGGTCCAAGACATGTACGCTAATGCTAAGTCCAGCGTAAACAACCGGTGGTTTGACGTTAATGTTGGTGTACACTAGGGGCCCGTCTTCAGTCCATTACTGTTCATCATCATTTAGAACTTGATGCCTTTTCGAACTCTTATATGCTGACGACCTGGTCATTGCAGCAGGTGTGACTATACCACCTACACCCGTGGTTGAATCCATAAAGTTTGATGGTGAGCACATTGAAGTGGTCTTTTTGTTACTTGGGAGATGTCGTTTGCCAGTACGGTGGCTGTTATGATGCTACTTCCAGGTCGATGCGCGTGAAAGCGGTTGCGTGAACTTTTTCCAATACCAGTAGAGAAATTTGACTAAAGACTCGTGGGCATGTTTTCAATGCATGCGTGCGAAGTTTTGTGTTGTACTCTTGTGAAACCTGGCCAGCCACAAAAGAAAACATCGAAACGACAATGCTATAATTCGTTGGATTCGATCAGCCAAATTTGCAGACGCGGGTATGGTCACATGCAGCGCATGGATGATGAAGGGGCTAACCCGAAAGGCAGACCACGTAAGACTTGGATGGAATGTATCCGCAATGATTCGAAGACAAAATGCGTCGATAAGGTGCTCCTGGAAGCTGACCAAAATGTGTGGAGAAAGGTCATTATGCCAAGAAGACATCGATGAAATAGATCGTGTGCAACCCTCGGACACAGGGAACAACGCACGTTAAACTGTGCAGTAGTAATTTGACTACGAAATTAAATCCAAGTGAATGATTTCAAAAGCGACGTTCAGGAAATTCAATCTACCCGAAAATTCACTGCGTAGGGTACTTTTTGCGACCTGCTAGTAAATTGTTATTATTTATCGTATAAAAATGAAATTTTAACGTTTTATAATTTTTAGGGCTCCGAGAATCAGAAAGAATCAATCCATAAAGACTTGAAGATAATGGCTCAAGAAATGAATTTCAAGGAGTTAAAAATTGCTGAGATACACAGCAAATTACAAAAACATGTTTTAGAGAATTGGTTTTATAAGGAAGAACCACCTGCCCTATCTCATCGCAAATATTTCCCGTTCAAACACGATTTACGAAATATGAGAAGCCGCATATTACGGTTGTGCGAGTTTACCGACGCCGAAATTGAATCTCTTGAGGAGGTAATCCAATTATTGCAAAAACAAGATCCCTGCTCAAACATCATTTTTCAAATGGAGAATATCGATGAGAATAGCATGAAAAACGTAGATGATGATTTCTTCAACGAACCAACTCCCAAAAGGAAAAGATACGAGAGAAAAACGCAACCATCACCTCCAAAAAATTACAAGTCTTTCTTCTTCTTGAACCAATCCTCTAAACAGCAACAACTTTTATTGAGATACGGCTCGCTTGTTTATATCACTGAACTGGAAAATAACAAGAACGTCACCAGAGCATTGACTTTTCGCATGTTTCTTCTTCTTGTTCAAACTAACGTTGATTTCCAAGTAGTGGGATGTTTTGCTTTCAGCAAATTGAAACAAGCAGTGTCTTTAGGAGATTGTTTACAACGCTTCAAATCAAGTAATATGCAATGGGCACCGAAACATTTCATAGGAGATTGTTCTGATGAGATATCGAGTGCTGTCGAAAATGTTTTTGCAGGTACTCAATTTAATGATATTCCATTATAAGTTGAATTTGAATGGTGTCATCCGCGAAAAATTTGTAATACGGCCTGGTCCGCGCGATTTTTTGAAACCTATGTACCAAGAAAAAACTTGCAAAAAATCAGTGATTTCAGACCCATTAATGCATACATATAATTTATAATCGCAAAAATTTCTGCCCTTTAGGCAAGACTTTTCTAATTCGGAAAGGAATGGTCCGACATTCCATTTATATGCATAGGAACTTTTCATATCAAAACATTCTTTGATCCTAACAGAGATATTATAAAGCAAGCAGGTTCTCCGACAGAATTATGAAAACATAAAACATTAAAGTCATCAATAATGCATGAAATAACGATTTAACGTGATTATTCGCAGAAAATTTAAAACGAGTATTCGTGAATACGAATGCAACCTTTTACGATTAGTACACAAAAATTAGTGCGATTAAGGTTTTGTTCAAATCTGGATAGCAACACTGTAGGATGTCTTGACAGAGGAAAATTTGGCCGGCAGAAATTTTTGTAGTTCGACCAAATCACCAAATTGGACGCGAATTGGCGGGATTGATTTTGGTCATTTGTTTCAATGATTGTTGTAGACAATTTAATTCATGAATAATTTTTCACGTGGACTGATTAGTAGAGGCTAGAGATAGAATTTTGTGCAATTTACATTATGTTAAATCGTGTCCATTCGCTGAAATCGTTAAAAATATGACAATGCAAATAAACGGGTCTGATAAAACATTTTCATTTTTCTAGAGAGTGAATATTTCTTCAGCCTTTCATCCTGTCGTAAAAAATGGTTGCAGTTTATCGCTACTCCATATAATGAGCTTTCGCAGAATTCTGATGAAATTCTTACATATATGGAAAGCATGGCAACTTCATATACAAAAGAAGCACTTACTGCTTCAGCAACTTTGATGGAATTGAGTAATGTATGGAACTGCTCTACAGCTCTTCAAAATTGGTTTCAATCTGATTGGTTATTATCTGCCAAGGTTTGTGTTATATCAATTACTATTTCACTTCCCAAGAATTCTAAAGTACGATTATTTTCATGGCACAAATTCTTCCAACTAGCATATCTTCTTTAGTATTGTATGAAAATTAATAAATTTAAGGTAGTTTTCATAAAAAAAACCCTGATTTTTGATGAAAATTGCATCCAAAATTTTACATAGCCTTGCATTGACGAAAGATTTTTAAGATTTTTTTTTTATATTTAAAATCGCAAAAGATTCACGTTTCAGTCTCAAAAAAGACTTTCATTCATTCAGTAAAAAGTTCAATTTATTTCTTCTTCATTTTCTTCAGTTTTAGTTCTTCTTTTCTCAAATCAAAATTTCACTAAATCTTTACAATGATACTAAATTTATTAAATTTTATGCAATATTAAGGAAGTTATGCCATGCCATTAAAGAATTTGTGCCATGAAAAAAATCGTACTCCATTTAGGCGAAAGAAGCATATCGCACAAAAAGCTCGTTTCAAAAGTTGTGAAATTTGTGAATAAAAATGAATTTAAGTTCCACATAATTCTAAATAAAATGCCGAATAACAGAAGGGCAAAAGTTCAATTGGCCATATTTAGTCTTTTCCCTATAGAAATGTATGAGTAGTGGAAAAAGGCTAAAAAATATGGAAAAAATCGTTTTCAGATTTTACAGAACTGAAAATCAGTTATGTCGTTACTGAAATTTTCATGTTGTCCGAAAATATGGGAAAGACTGATGATTTTTGGTGTAAAGCATGTCAATAATGTTTTTATGCCCTTTTTAACTTAACATAGGCCAAGTCACACGAGCTGATAAATCAAGTGGTAAAATTCATCACACAGCTAAATTCAGTAAAAGTGTATATGACTATGGAGGTTTGATTAGACGCAAATAATGAATAACCGTCAATAACCTCATTTGATTTTGAAGTTTACAGTATTTGTTTTATGACTTTTGACCAATATTTGATCTTAGTAGAAGGAATTATTGGTATCTGTTACTTATATTTATTTTACAGAGAAACCTGTATTAACATCAAATTTTCACTGTTCCACCCCCTGAATTTAGGTCCGCATGTAACATTCCGACCTGAAAGTGACCTATTTTTGGCAAAACTTACCTTACTCAGTACTGTTTTTTATTTTTTTTTATAGTTGGAAAAATATAATAAATAGTGTTTCCTAGTTAATAACAAGAAATACTAATAAAATCCAACTGAAATGATGCCATATATTAATAATAAACTTTGACTAAATAATTCAAATATATGAAAAATTATAAACTTTCACCCACATGTAATTATGAGGTTGTTGACAGTTATTTGCTGATGTAGTGGCATCTACATTCAGAGGGTCCTGTTCTAGAGTGTCCAGTGGTTTCCTAATTGCTTTCTTCATTTTATTGATTGTTCCATCAAAGAAATTTGAATGAAAACCCTGAAAGCTGGGAGCAACCTTGTTCTCGCCCATTTTTACCGCGTTTTTATTGATGAGTCGATTTACTTTACTAGAGGTGGGTGCAAGCATATCGACCAGATGATTTACGTCTATTCAATCATGGGCATGCTGAGTTTGAAGAAACTGTCCGCTTGTACGAAGGTATTATGTCCGATTCAACTTGTCTGTATGCTCAAGCTGGTTTCATTAAAATGGTTAAACGAATTGGAAACGAGGCTAGTACTAAAGATTATGAAAGGTTGGTTTTTTATGTTTATTGTCGCGTTGCATGTACGTCTTCTTATCTCTTGTTCACTTCACTGTCTTCTTGAGTTTCTGTGTCAGAGAAAGGTATCGGTATTTATCCGTGCTGCATTACTGCCTTTTTTCGGAGCAACAGTTTTTCGCTGATGATAGTTCTATTCCGGTCTTAATTTTCGTCTCTCCTCCCAATAGATTTATGCTCCATTTTGAAAATGTTTATTTATAATTGCTATTAGTCTAATTTTATTAAGGGGCTATTAAGCATGACAAAGCTCGTAATTGTGTCCCGGTTTGCTGCTGCCTTCGTTTTGCCGTGATCCTGCTTGTCTCATCACCTCCTCACCTCGGTCGTCCGTCACCACGTCAGATCGTTAATCAGTGCCTGAAGATCATTTATGTCATCTTGTCCTGTATCCTGAAGTAGGTTGTCGATATACGTCAGCCGTCTTCTGCCTCTTCTTCCTCTCCCCTCTGGTCGCCAAAGGACAAGCTTACTTGCTATTTCTTCTTCGTGCCTGAAACAATGCCCAGCAAGACGCATTCTTGTTGACACCCTCGGAAGATTGCCATAAAATTGCTCATTTCTAATGCGATCTCTCCATGACACGTTAAAATCCATCATCAACATTCTGGTATAACAACCATCGATTTGCTGTGATACTACTTTTGTTAGCGTCCAGGTTTCTGAGCCGTAGAGAAATACAGTCTCTACTTTAGATTTGAATAATCTTATCTTTAACCTTTTCGACAGTTTTGATTTCCAAATTTCTCTAAGCTTGTGACAAGCAGTCCACGCAAGTGCGTTTCTAACAGAAATGTCTTTCTCAGTGCTCTCCGTCCAAGCACCAAGATATTTGAAATTTTTCGATAGATTTTTGGTTCATTTCCAAGGAGGTTGTGAAAGTGATCGTACCACTTTTTCACCCTTTCCTCTTTGGAATTTCCTTTGATTATACCTGGTCTGGCAGATTTTTTCCCAGAAATTTCGTTGATCAAGTAAGTAAGTAAGTAGAGCGAGGTAGGCTTATGCTTATTGTTGGTATCGGCTAGTCAACGAGGGAGTCAATCCCCTAATCGAATAGCGCTTGACATTGGAGATCACTTACTGAGGTGGAGCGCACACCAACCGTCAGTTCCCATTTACACTTACCGCACAGATAACCTTCACCGTGCTACTCATACGCTGAGTGGGCGAGGGTCGGGCTCGAACTAGGAACCTTTTGATTTCGAGGTAAGCGCTCTACCAACTGAACTATCCGACCCAATCAATCTCCTCATTTAGGCTGGTCAATGAGTTGGATACTTTAGTTTTTAGCGTTCATGTATATAATCAATACTAATGTTTGTGATGAAATGTTTTGTGTTTTAACAATTCAAACCTTTTTCGTTCAAAAGAGCTATCTAGACATCCAAAATCAAACATTTTCTCCCTTTCAACATTATAGCAAAAACAGCCATACCCACTAAGCCTCTTTGCATCTAATTTTAATGCTTATAAACATTTTTCACCGACGATACCGACCATCCACTAAGTGGTATTTTTTTCAGTTATTCTAAATTGTCAAAACCAATGCATTTTCCAGCTATAAGCTTTAAAATATAAAAATTTCTTCACCCTCATGGCCAGCCGGTCAACTTCTAGTCCTACTCCAGTTTCCCGTATATATTCCAAGAATAGTTTTTTTGTAAAAATTATGCTAGAGGTTTGATAGAAAACTGCAGCTGTTCTACTGAATTTGTTATAAGTTTTGTTTTTAACGATTGCTGACTTGAAAAGATTCTGTTTGCGTACTTTTTATATGTAAAACTGGGTTAAAATAAGTTTTGTCCTTGAAATTCCTGGATTTTTGTCAGGATTTTTATATCTTTCCTGGAATTGTCCTCTGTTTTTGTAAAGAATTAAGAACGTGGTCTAATTGATCTTTTCTCATCTACAATGGTGGGACTTCCGTTTATTTTTGGATGTTTTACGATTCTTTTCCATTATGTAAACACATTTTGGCAAACCCAGGGCCCCGTTTAACCGAAACAATCGGCTTCCATTATAAACACTCACTACTATTTAATCAAGTACAGCACTATGGGTGCATTAGGAGTTTTCTAATTACGGTAACAGCGAAGCGTATACCGTTTTAAAACCGTCGTGAATTAGCAGAAACGACAGTCATTACGCGAGTGCAGATCTCGTTTTTCTCGCATAACAGAAGCGACCAAGATTTCCACTTGAGCGGTTTGATGTTGTTTGTTTTCGCGTTGTTGAGGCGGGTCAAGTCATTACTTAGGTAATGTTTACTTTGACTTCTATATAAAGAAAATATTAATTATTCATGATTTACGTTTGTTATATAAAAGAATTGTTTAACGAAACTATCTTTCTGTATAATAAACAAATACGCTAAACAACATTTTTTAATTACCAATAAGCTATTGTTATCTGGGGAAACAGGTTAAAAACGAGAATAACAGGTTCGAATATTCACAGTATAAATAGGAGCACATTCCATTCACTCATTTCACTCACAGCTACCATACTGTTCACAACACACTAGAGCTCTGTATTTGTTTTGAGTACATTCTTTCGCTGTTACCGTCCAAGCTGCTCAGCTTTCTTGTTATTTCTTTTAAAAAATCCTACCTTCAATTCAATTTCACTTTCACTTCATTTCGCTTTCAATTCATTTCACTTTAATTTTCAATTCATTTTTAATTCAATTTCATTTTCAATTCAATTCACTTTCACTTCATTTCACTTTCATTTTGCTTTCAATTCACTTTCATTTTCAATTCGTTTTCAATTCAATTCCATTTTCAATTCAATTTCACTTTCACTTCATTTCACTTTCATTTCGCTTTCAATTCACTTTCAATTCACTTTCCTTTTTAATTTCAATTTTGTTTTGAAATTGAAATGAAATTACATCGTAGCCGAGGAGGGCAATAACCATAGAAAACTCTGTATCCGTGGCCGAGAAGGGCAATAACGAATCGTAGATGGCAAACCAGCAACTAAACCACCTGAAACGACCTGAAACGAGCCACTTTTGAGATTAAACGATCCAAATAAAGTCCAGGAAAAGTTAATTGACACCTGTCATTGCTGTCATAACCTCTAAGGCTCAATTTGGTCCCAAAAATTAAAAGTGCTTATTTTTGGCTGAAATTTCGCACAATGACTAATTCAAATATGCTGCATTTGGTGATGACATTTAAAATTTCTAACTCTGAAAATTTCCACCTGTTAGGCCCAATTTGATCCTTAATATTGAAAGTGCCACCACTCATTTAATTTTCTTCAATCAAACTTTTTAGATATGTCAAATTGAATCACCAGTTGTTTACAAAGTGTCAGCATTTGTCTTCATTAATGATCAAGTTACAACCCACACTGGGTATTCCATCTTATTTGTTCCCTATTTATGAAGAAATCAGACATGATCTCGAAACAAACCAATTCCAAATTGATATCCAACAAGTCGGAATTTTTAAGGTAAAACAACAAAACGAGGTTGAAGATGAGAGTGATTCCCAACTTGTTATTTTCGGTAGTAGCAAGAATTACCCATCATGCACTTGCCCGAAATGGCATAAAGACAACGTGCCTTGTTTGCATATGTTCGTCATTTTTAAACACTTGCCTGGCTGGAAATATGACTCACTGAGCATAGCATACAGAATGAACCCGATATTTGAAGTTGACTACGCGTGTCTTGAGTCTTCTTCTTTAGAACTTTCGAATCAAGTAGATGCGGAGACTCAAACTGAGGAGGAGGTTGACAATGAACGTGATAAGGTCAATGTATCACAACAGAAAGAATTTGGTAGGATGTTCAAACCAGTGGAGAAAGTTGATTGTTCCGAAAAAATGATTGTCAAATTGAAAAGTTTCAGGAGTCAAATGAAAGATTTAAGTGACTTATTTGTTGAAAAACAATACCAAAGTCTATTGGAGACTGATTTAGATGTTTTGATAAACGAACTTGAAAATAAAGCTCTTAATTCGGATGGCTCAACATTACGACAAACACCTCAACATTTTGTGTCGTTGGGCTGTGTAATGAAACAAAAGATTGCTTCAGGACTTCAAAAAGGATCGAGCAAATCTGCTGCAAACCAGGAGAATGTTGACAAAAGCAAGGTTATTATGTTGGCGAAACAACGTCAAAATAACAAAAAGGTGTTAGCTAAGCAAAGCACCTTTGGCAGTCATTCCAAGAAAGCATTACACACAAGTTAACATGTTATCCTACTGTATATACACTTCACGAACTATTTTAGGACGTTTAGTTATTTTATTTACGGTTTATTTTATGTGTTTTCTTAGAAGCGACATTTCATAAATTTTGCGGTCTTTATAATTAGTTTTTCTCAAACATCAGATCACAGTTTCGTTTAGAGAGATGTAAACTTTCATATTTTGAAATTTCAAATGTTAATCTACATTTTTGCCAAGTTTCTTGCTAAGATTTGAAGGTTTTAGGCCGGGCCCCACATGCTGTAACGGCCTAACGCTACTGCACCATGCACAATAAGTTCCAGACTAGTTTACTTTGTTTTTTAAAGTTCCTACGGGTGTCTCCCTTTATCTAGATTACCGATATTTCTCGATTCTTGACCGATGTTTCCCGATTCCCGATAAATATAAGACCGAGATAGTCAAGAAAGACCGACTTGTTTGCTAGTCTAAATAGGTTTAAGGTCGACCTTAAAATTGCCCTATATATCATTGTTTGACTTCGGCACAAGTTAGAAGATACTGGATTATATAGCCGAACTTCAACAATCGCACTTAAATAAAGTATGTCATTATTCATGTAACTGCACACAAAGTGCTATTGTTTTTAACAATAAAAATAGCTTCGTCAACAAAATTGAAATATTGCAACAATTAAAATGGCTGAATTGCACATGTATAGAAAATCTTTTACTTACTATTTATTATCTATTATAATTACTATTATATTCATATGTATCTCGACTGGTTTCTCGACATCCTTGATTCCTTATAAAAGGAAGACTTGGCCTTAGTTGTCATATTTGTTTCTTTCCAATGGTGAGATCTGCATCAAACTAAATGGACCGTTTCCTTATTTTACCATGCGAGGTAAAATGTATATTTTTTTAATAGTTTTGATAAATATGAAGTTCAAACATGCAAACCAAGTTCATTTAAAATCGGATTTTTACAAGTTCGACTGGTGAGTTAGACGCGGCTTAAGTTCGGCCTTATAAAATACACCCTAGTACATGTTAATAATGGAATTTTTTGAAAAGCCAAGAATCTTGATAGTCTTGGTGAAAATTTTCAAAAGTACCAACTAGAGTGCGAAAAAAACATCACTGCCATTTCTGTAATCTTATTACCAGAAAAGTTGGTCCAAGAACTAGAAAATTGGACCTTAAAGGTTCTTTGGACTCTACAGGCCTAGGCAAAAGTGAATAAAATAACTATCAATGGTCCCCCCTTTGAAAATGAATTGGTTCTAATTTGCAAACTCTAACAAAATTGATTGAGTCTGTACTTTACTTTGATGCTTCAATAAGTTTCAAGGCATTTTCTCAATTTCTTCAGCAATGTTAGGACCCCAAAATCTAAATCTTATTTCCTAGCAGTAATTTTCTTATTTTGTAACTGCCATTTTGAATCTTCCTAAGATTTTAAAATGTCAATTCTATTTTCATGAAGTAATCCCAGACTTGTAATTATTCAAAAATCACCGTCCTAAAACAAATGCACAAAAATATACTCTTGTGCGCCAAATGTTTATTGGGCACAAAAGAATATTGAGATCCAACAATCAAAGAAATGATAAAGACCTAAATTTTGACTACTTTTGGTTTACCTCCCAAATATCGAGATCTCATAACTTTGGTTCCAAGTACCATTTTGAGCTCGTCTAATCTTTTACACGGTCAAAAGGTTAAGTCTTTCAATTTTCTTCTTTACATTTAATAAAACAAAAGTTCATGAACAATCTGTTCATCAGCTCCCTGGTCAGACTGTACTGCGATTATCAGGATACCTTGAGAAAGTACCTGATCAAATCATTTCTCACACAACTTTCCGTGAATTATGTATAACAAATTTAAGTCGAACTCTAGTCCGGGTGAATCAGGGGTGCGTTAGTATTCTGTCCGAAGGTTGAATGGCAACAAATATAGCAATGTGGAATGTAAGAACACTTATTAACGAAGAGAGAAAATTGCAGAATCTCTACTATGAAATGTCTCGAATGAAGATCTATATCGACAATCGCTATATCCGAAACTCATCTCAGTACCGATACTCCCGAAAGCTTTGAATCCAAAGATTTTGTTTTATTGACTCACGGGGGGGGGGGAAATTTTTGAATTTTTAATAAACGGGGGGGTTGGAATTTCGAAAAATGTTAAAACTACCCCCATTAACCCAGAAATTGATAAAACGACGTTTTTTTAATATAACAAAA
>JAUBWS010074110.1:0-13433 GCA_032270445.1 Darlingtonia californica
GATTTCGTGATAAAATTGCATGGAATGTTTTGCATCGTAACTGAAGTTGAGCCCAGTGCGGTGAGCACGTTACTATTGACGATTTAGAAGTAAAATTTTCTGGGATATGTATTTTTATGATTTTTCTGAAAAATGGGTGTCTGCTTAACTGTTTCTCAAAATTTAGCTGACTTGGGCATAGTGGGTGTACGTTGCTAATGAAATACCAAGTAGTATTTTACCTAAATTTGTATGAACAAGCAAACTGCAAAGTTCAGATTATATACCTCATTTTTTTAAAGTGTGTAGTAACACGTTGCCTTCCCCCATTTACGCCTAGTTGACTTCAAGGCACGCAATCCATCACTCGCCTAAAATAATATCATTTTTTGTCTTTTTTTGCCGTTCTTTAAAATGCTAATGACATTTTATTGTCTTTTATTAACTGCACAAATCAAATCAGATTACAGCTTTTAAAACTTCTACTGGGCCCAAATTCATGCGCAACGAATTTCAACTGTGTCATATTTTCAGTCTGGAGGCACATTTCTCATCAGATTATTGTTCTTTTCTTTCTAGAAAATGATGTATTTCTATTGGACAGTTTTTCTAGGATTTATTTGCTTACTCACAAAACGCCAATTGACATGTTCGAGGTAATTTCTATGGAATCGACCCGCAATTTAAACTTTTTTGCGGACGTTGTTTTTTGCGTCTTTGCCGACTGCGAGACAGGTTTTCTAGATGTAAAGAACATATTCTCTATTACATTTTTTTACGAAATGACATTTGTTTTTTGAAATTTCTTACATAGTGTGTTCGTTTGAAATGCATTGTTTCTCTTTCAAGAATTTTTTTTATTTAGAACTTGTTCGTTAAAAAGTCTTGCTCCGGATTACTTTTAAGAAACACAAAAGTTGGTATTCCCGCACTACAAGAAAATTCTCAAATTGGTGATCTTTTGAGACTGACAGGTAAATTATTTTTTACATTACGCATATTGCACATGCAGTCTGTTATCATTCATTGTTATAATAAGTATATAAAGAAAAGATAGTCGAGCCATAGTGTCCGCCCGCCACTTTCTTCCCCATTCCCTCAACCAACTCTAAACTAAAGTTGAATTTGGACGTGTCTAAAACCCAATACTTATCTTTACATGGGCCAGGTAGCATAGTCAATAGAGAAACAGTGTAGATATCCGAATCCCGTCAGTTTTAAACTCACCTCATTCCAAGGCTTAACACGTGTGTCAAATTGATGCTAGCGTGCTTCTGTTGTGTTATATCATAATGAGCCACATGTAGCCCAAATACACATGTTTAATGTCAGAAACATAAAATTGATGAAAGTCGAGAGACTAGAAGCTGCTACCAGACTGCAGTTTCAGGTCCTGCCTGTCCGGTCCGGTCGGCTATAAGATGAGTTGCATGAATGAATTGGTATTCGAACTTTTTTTCTTATGCTTTTGTGTATCAATAAAGGAACAAAGAATATATATTCTCCTACCAATGTAAATCTACCGAACAAGTACAATTCAGTTTTTAATAACCCCATCCTCCAGCCTCATAGAAAACCCCTCACTCTCTTTTGATTTTCCACAAACCAGCCCAATTTAGAAACAATTCTGAAAAATACCCTACACGGACGGAAATATTCTTTTTTTATTTCAATTTCATTGATGTGAAAGCCATTTTGATATCATTCATAAAAACAACGTTTATTTAACATATAAAAACATATTCGCATAAGCTTTTCGAACCTCTGATAAAAGTACCTGATGATTAGCTGAGAGGCTTTTTTTTTCAATTTGAATTCCCCCTCAAGGCCAGGGTCACTCTCTAAGACAGTGGGTACGTATTACACTTTCAACATCTTGATCATCACTAACCCCTATCCAATTGTCATCATACGGGAAACACGATATCAAACGCACTTCACCCCGACCTCAGATTGGCGTCTGCACTAATAGGTACATGACTTCAGTTCGAACCGTGTACCTACGAAGCTAGCAGTATAGTCACTCCGCCCCCCCCCCCCCCCACTGATGTAGTAATGAAAAATGTTTCATTGATTAAATGATTTTTAACTTTTCCAGGAGAACGATACTAAAAAGTATTTTTAAAGATTTATTTCATTTTATAGGGCGAATTTGTGGAGTTGATGAGAAGACAGCGTTTATTTTGAAGACTTGTCATGTTTGTGGTTCTACCAACATTTCTGATCACGGCGAAGGGTAATGCTATTATACTGGTCACTTTGTATTTCTTTTCTTTGTTGATTTATGGAAAGATGCTGCTATCGGTAAAAATTTGTGCCAACCGCCTTGAAAATCTTGAAATGTTTTTGAAAGTTTTGGAAAATGAAAAATAGAACATCAGTTGGTTTGATTATTGGTTGGATGATTTTAGGTTTTAAGTCAAATTTTGCATGTTTTCTTTTTTATTCTTTTTCATTTTCATATGGTTTTGATGTAATGTATTTTTTGCCCTCTTTTAACTTTTCATGTGATGTTGTTTTTGTTATGTCGTACTTGAAAATTTCTTTTTTCCTCAAAATTTCCCTGGAATTTTCTAATTAATTTCTTAGTATTTTGTCCGTGAAAAGAGTACAAATTGTCGAGGAAATTCCTGGAATTTCAAATATAAATTTAGTGCACACCATATTATGATATATATTCTATTATAATTATTTTACCTCCTCAGAAGGATTACTAAAGTTTTAAAAAGAAAAACGACGACCCAAAATTAGGGACAACGACCCTAAACTAGGAACAACGAACCGAAACTAGACACAACGACCCAAAACTAGGGACAACGACCCAAAATTAGGGACGACAACCCAAAACTAGATACAACAACCCAAAATTATGAACAACGACACAAAATTAGGGACAACGAACCAAAATTAGAGACAACGACCCAAAACTAGGGACAACGACCCAAAATTAGAGACAACGACCCATGGGTGGTTGTGTCTAGTTTTGGCTCGTTGTGCCTATTTTTAGCTCGTTGTGGGTGGTTGTTGCTCGTTTTTGCTCGTTGTGGCTCGTTGTGGGTGGTTTTATGTTTTAGTATATCCGATTTGATAAATTCATAGATAACATAAACATATATAAGGAGCTTTTATCTGATACAAAAATTTGATTTTAATTTGTCTCATTCTGTGACCACCCAAGAAATTATAGGACAAAAGTCTGACATTTGTTAAAAAATTTGTTGAAATTTTAACCTTTCAAAAACCATAACAACAATGAAAGATTGATAAAATCTCCATACACTGGAATATTGTCATACTGGATGTTTCAAAAATTGAAGAGTTTACGTACTGTATATCGATGTGTGGTTATTGTCTTTGATATTTCAGATCCTGAAGCTCTGATTTTTTAATTTTTTACCTAATAGGAGTTATTTTTGCGAAGACTGCTCGAAGAAAACAGAATATAAAGTTGAAATCCAATTGGACGTGTTTTTGTTTTTATCGTCCATGCCATCATTACGTATTTTATGTAAAGTAAGCCTAAATTTTTCTTTCTGTTTTTTCTTCTTCAAACAATCGTTGTATTGTCAGAGTAATCTGAATTATCAAAGGAGCAGGTGAACTCAAGGTAACCCTTCCATTCCCTAAGTTATTAATATGTCCTTATTTTAACCCTTTCATGGCGTATTAGTCCGGATACGAGTCCCGTATGTTATCGTATACGGTATAATCCATATACGGTATTATACGGGACCGTCTTCGGAAGACTTTAACGCTGTGTTTCATTCCATGGTCACCGTAGAGCGGGTTCTCGAAACCTAAGCATCATTTTTAAACCTTGAGACGCCAATTTTCCAAGAGAATGTTCACTTTTATCCCGTGGGGGGAGGGGGTAATAATCTTAGAAATCGTCGGGTATGTGCCGCCCTGGGCTCGAAAACCATACCTTTAGAAGGACTACTTTTTGACCATTCTTACAAGCTTAAAACGGTTTTTGGGACACTTAGCGAGACACAGAAGAGTGAAAAAATATGCCCTTACGGCACGTATGGTCCATTGGGAAAAAACGAATTTTCATGATTTTTGCCGACGCTTTTGGGACTGGCCGTAACTCGCTCGATGTGTGTTTTGATGCCCTGAAAATATTTACACAATTCCCTAAAAGATTATTCAATTATCGATTTCACACATTAGATGAAAATTGTTAGTGACATGATTCAGTCAACTGGAAAATCAATTTGCACAAGAAATTTCTGTACAGACTATATATTTTCATTTTCCAGTTAACTGACGATACTTTATCGACACTACTTCCAAAAGAAAATATCTTAGAGGACGGTTTCATGGTAGGCACAGTTATTTTCAAAAAATCTTTGCTCACGAATTCAAAATAAAATGTATATGGATGACTGGTTCCATTAAAATTGCAATTGCAATGTCAATTTAATATAGTAAATAAAATATGTACAAACAAGGTTATGCAAGGAATGTCACCATCAATAAATATTGTTTTGGCCAACCCTAGTCAATTTTATTGTACTTTCAGAAGACTGGTGAAAAATAATTGAAGTCTAGTAGTAAAGAATCTTGTTGCTTACTACCTTACTAATAATTGTTTAATATTTTTTCATTTCAGAGCCACCATTTTAAGAGTATTATGGGAAAGAAATTGATTGGAAAATTATTTATTGCAGTCGGTGTGGATGATAAACATGGCCGCCAAAAAACTAAATTGTTCTTTTTAAGAGGATGTAAATCTTTTGTCGGCTAGATTTTTATTACGTTGTTGTTCTATTATGTACATAGATTATTTAATTGTGTATAAATTTTTCATATTCCATTCTTAGAATATATTTTTCCAGATGAAAATTCCGTCTAAAATATTTTTTGTCATTTATTTCTTTGTCCAGAGAACAGATAGGTATTATAAAACGAATCAATGGTTTCATCGTGAACTTTGGTTTGGCCTCCCGGGTGGTTTAGCTAAATGTTCGAAAAGTGGACTTCCTGTCCTTGTCCTGTAAATCGAATTGACAGGAACAGCTTTAATTCTAGACCAAGTAATTTTTTCGTTGCATTATTTTTACAATCAATGTGATACAACGATTTGATAGAAATCGTGTTTATACATCAATGAATATTATCGTTTATTGGAACGCCACTTATAAAGATGATAGATAAAGTTTTTTCTTTCAACATGGACATGTAGTTATATTCTAATACAAGCTGATTTCAAACGCATAGGCAAAACAAAAGTAAATACCTTAGCTCTATAAACATTATCGATTTTTCCACGATTAAAGCACGTTCTCAAACAAGAATTGTTTTTCCCGTTTTATCGGCCGTGTTAACGAAATTACAACTATTATCACTGACCGCCTTTTCGCTCCGTTCAGACTAAATGCGAAAAGTAGCAACACGAGGCCGTTTTGCTCTGTTCGTAAAGTATGCTTTTTCTATAGAAACTTTTATGTGTTCTAAGACAATTTGAAGCCTGCTGGACTATTTTGGCTTTCCTGTGAAAAAGAACATATTTTGTGTTTTGGGCTCGTTGGATGCTTCTGAGTGAACTTACCTAAATTGTAATATTTCGTTACCAATGTTTCAATTCTGTTAAATTTTTAATTGCCGGAAAATTTAAGAAAATCAAGATAAATTCAATTTGTACAATCTTTCGGCACAATCTACTTACTGTACGGATATTGCTCTCTGGTGAATGCGTTAAGGGTTTCATAAGGGTCAAAGACGTTAAAAGTTATTTTTTAGCATTATTTTTAGGCACTTAGCTATTTATTTAACAAGAGGCTTTTATTTTTAGATAGAGACTGATGTTTATTGTGGTTGACCTCACTAACCCAGACCCGTTTGACGGGTGTTCGGTTGTTTCCAGGAGGGTCCACAGACAGACATCTAATCGCGTCCAGACGAGCGAATCGATCGAGTAACAGGACAGTCTTCACTAAGTCAGTTCAGCTAGACGTTAGGATAACTGATATTAAGTCAGAACTCGACATGACAGTAGTGGGGATCGAATCAATTTTTCTTCAATTAGGGCCGGATTTTTTTTGGCCGATAAGGTAATTGAGAGTTATTTAAAAAGGTATATAAGGATATTAAAAGCATCGTTTGCGCCACTGCGTTTCTAACCGTCAAGCATTAAAGGGGTGTGTGTTCTTACTTACTGTTTGTTTTACAGCATCTGGTATACCTCTCCAGGCTAGTGTTTTTTTACACACTCACCAAAATAAATTGTGCCACTTTTAATACAGTTTTAAGTAAGGTAAGTGTGACTCCGGTCTAAATTGTTTGCTGATATGCCTAGTGCAAGATGCTTTTGCTGTTCGGATGCTGACTGGTCAGCTTGGTTTGGTAAGTTGGTGATGGCTAGTCTATTTTGTGTCATTTAGGAAGAAAATACTCTTAATTTTTGTGGACTTGCTAATTGTGGAATATTTTTTTGTTTCAGATTTCCCTGAGGTAAACTTTTCTTTTTAGTTTACCAGTAGTCTATTCAAACACCTTGTCCTTGCTTTCAGGACAAATTTGTCCCTAATACACTACATACACTCCACACTCGTTGGCACTTCTTCAGATCAAAATAAGTAAAAAGTCAGGATTTGTGCACATTAGCAGTAACAAATATTAACAAATCAAAATAATTACTGTAACAATAAAACAAAGAACCAATCACATTGTCATTGCTTTGCTTCATTATTATTATATAAATAATCTAATCAGTGGCAGCCTCCTAATAGAAGGATTAATTGTGACGTATATTGTTGTCATGCCCAGTCCCAAACGCGGTTTTGGAGTCAAAAAACACAGACATGTTGTATTGAAGAGTGTGAAATGTGTTCGTTTTATGCCTTGCTGTTGACATCCGCGTGATGTTGCTTTCTATTTGAAAACACTTCTCTGTCTACCATTATTAAACTTTCAAAACAAAAATATACTTGGTTTCCAAACCCCCTAAAAACTTCATTTTTTTATGTTTTTCTTATTTCTGCACTCTATCGCACGGGAATTTTTATGGAAACAGCGCGTTGCCAAATGGTTTTTGACTCCACGCATGCGTACGGGAATAGCGAAAATGTAAACATTGAAATCCGTCTATTTGTCATGGGATTTGTAAAATTTTTATGGTCGCATGCACTAGGGATCTCCAAAGATTCCCAAAATGTTGAAAATTCCTGGCACAGAAGAAGTGGTTAAAGCCACCTTTAAATCCAAATGTTGCCTTGTATCCTCTTGAGATGTTCTTATTTTTATGTCAACTTATTGTACTTCTGATAATCAGATTACCCATTTTTCTTAGTGAATTCATTTAAAATGTTGCTTGTAAGAAAAAATGAATGCTAGTGAACATGGCATAATATGATACCGAAAACGTCTAGAGTAGAAATAAACAAGACCTCATTTTTTGTCTGTACTTTTCTTATCCATTATATAAATATAAGAAATTTGCCAAAGTTTTGATAGAAACTATTGCAGACTGCTTCTTTAAACCTACGCGGTTTTTCACGTACGTAGACATATTTTCACCTACGTGACTGCGTAATGGAGAATTATGAAGTTTTTAAAAACATTTTAAAGAAACGAAAGAATTCAGTCTGTTTTCAGCCTACGAAACTTTAAGCATCTGCAAAAGTCTATCTCGTTAAAGTAATCAACGTTTCATCATTGCATTTGCATGACTACTATGTCTGGAAATGTATACTGAAAACTGTTCTTGATAGCAATCAATCTAATTTCTGTAGTTTCTACATTTATAACTAGTCTACGTACATCTTAGCCTGGATTAACGAGTGTGCAAGTGAAAATACAGTGAGTATCCCATCTAGGTACATCTATGTTTCATTTAAGCCTGATCTGGCTTCGAGTATTGATACTAGTATATTATACTATACTATTGAACAGTGTATTTGAGAGACAGGGAATGTTTCTTCTTGGATATATTTGGATAGTCAATAAATCTTAACAAATTCAAGCCAATCTTACCCGAAGACATATTAACTGAAACAACCATTAACAAATATAGTCTTTTCTAGCACCATATAGATGCTAATGACAAGAAAATCTTCGAAGATTAAGGAGATATCATTGGATTCCTCCAGTAAACAGAAAGATCAAACCATCGCCATATTTGATTTGGGAGTAAATCGCCTTGTTTTGCCGCCGGGAGTTGCAGCAGGCCAAACCTGCGGACAGTGTTTGTTTCTATTAAGCAAGAGTAAACAAAAGAATTCTCCTGCTCTGGTTAATGTTATCCGATGCTTTAGACTCCTGGGTTTTGTTACAAAAATAAAACATTTTCAATAAAAAAAAATCAATACCATTTTTTCATAATTTTTTTAGTTGTGATTTGGAAAACCCCTATTTTCCCTTATTTCGTAGAGAAGAAACAAACCTTGTAACACCGCGCGCAGTTAAAGCGAGCGATATATCAAATCATGAATCTAAATTTAGAAAGTGTCGGGATTTTTTACGGGAGGAAGCTTACTTCCGCAGTATTGGACTTTGCGTACTCTAGATTTTATTCAATAATTCGAAACCAACTCGAGGATGCACAAAATTCATTAAAAAACGCGTAACAAACGAAAGAAAATTCAGCATGAGACTTGAATTCATGTCCATATAATTTTGTATCACGAGAGAAAACTTGTGAGCCTGAAGTATAAGACAGCATTTTGTTCTGTCTTTATTATATTTGTATCAAAAAAGTTTTTGCGTTATTACCCCTCCCCATTAGTCCAACGATTATTCGGTATCCTAGAGTAGTTTTGCTGCTTGCTCACCGTCTTCCTTTCTTTCTGTTTTTGGTTTAGAGTTAACCAACGACATTGATTACAGTTGGACGCTATATACACCTGAAGAAGAAAAAGGTTCCTTTACCCCGCTTATTTTTACTACGAACGATGGATCGGGAAGAGAGGCGCAGAATTTCATAAAAGCCCTCGCAGTATTGATAGTGGACAAATGAGACGAGCTGACCGTCAACTAAATCAAGACCAAACTCTTTTTCGCCCTAGTACGATCAACTGTCCTTTGTATCAGTAGGGTCGCAAAGAAGAAGCCTGTGACCATTAGTGACACTGACATAAACATCATCAAGTCAGTAGGGTATATAACTTAGCTTTTTCTTCAAACTTAATTTACAATTTCAAGTATATGTACATAAGTGCATCTTTTTTTTATATATTTTTTCCCTTTCAAAAGGAAATTAGAATATATATGGCATCCGGAAGTGAAATAAATTTGTGTGTAACTATTTTAAATGTTTTCGATGGCGACTTGCATATTATTACATAAATCAAAATTTGCTGAATTTGAGCAAATTTTCATCAGCCGTTTCCAGGGCCTTCTTCTTTCGCACCATCAACATACATAAAGTGAGAAAGAGACCCTGGGAACGAGGTTGAATTTGTGTAAAAGTATTTTAGATGTTTTTGATGGCCACTTGCATATTGCAGAAAATAAAATTTGCTCGATTTGAGCACATTTTCATCAGCCGTTTCCAGTAATTTCTTCTCTCGCGCCATCAACATGTCATGATTTCCCCCCGACAAAAATATTCCTCGAAGAAAATTTCCATGACGAATGATTTTCCCTGACAGTTAATTTTTCTCGACAGTACATAACTTTCCATCATTTGATATTGTCCCAGGTATCTGGGAAAATCTCTATATTGATTTTACCGGTAAAGTCTTCTTTAAGGAAAAATTTTTAACTTTTCAACAAGGTAAAAATACTATGAACCCGATTGAACTTGCTCTGGTGCAAAATTTTGTGTTCTGAGACCATTTCATGTGTACTAGGTTTTTTTGGTTCCTTGAAAAAAAGGACAGCTCTTTTGCGTCTTGCAATCTAGATTTTTATCCGTTCGGATCTAAAGCTATTCATTCTCCTGAAAAATACGAGGTGTTCTGATACCATTTGATGTATATATAAATTTTTAGCTTTTTTTGAAACAAAGAGCATATATATTTTGACTCCTGTTATGCCCTAGTATAGGAATCACAGCGCTTACCAGACACTGCTAATCTTGATCTTGTGGCACCAATTTTGGGTGTCATACCAAAATTTGTAACTGCATTGAAAAATGCAAAATAATTAGTTTGGATTTCTCGCTTTCATGGTAACCACAAGTTCTTTGTTACTAGGTAGTGTTACGTAATAAAGTGGAATTTTTATTGGCAGACACCTCCATAAGACGGACAGTAAGTCAAGGAACGTAATAACTTACAGTCAAACTCTCTTTAAAAAATCTCTATAAAACGGACAACTTAAAAAGCGGACAGTTTTTCTGCACCAAATGAAATTTTCTTTTAAATCAACGCTCTGTAAAGCGGACACGGGATGAAAAAGGCAAATTTCACAAAAATACGTATCATGTTTTATCATTCATATTTTATATTTTGTTATCTTTTTAACAAAAATTCTCAACATTTTTTTCTGATTAGTCAACAACTATCTCAGCACCAAGAAACATATACTAGACTAGGATCTGAAGCCTATATCCCGCTAGCAGTTAGTATGTGTCTGGAATTTAATTTTATCTGAATCTCTATAAAGCAAACATCTCTCTAAAGTGTTCGCTTTTTAGAGATTCCACCGTATTGAAATTTGTTTTATTATGCAATTTTATAGGTTTGATGTTCTTGTATAAGTCTTTATGATTTCAGGACTTGAAAATTGAAATTAAAATTGATTTCCAATTGTTGATATGACCATTTTTAAGTGTCCGGGTTATAATTGTCCGACTTTTCAATAACGTCATCATGAAGAAAAATTTCCACCATTTTGTAACATCATGCGCTATACTGTTAGTGCACTAAGTTTCATGATAATATCATTAGTGGTTTAGGAGTTAGGCAGAGCCCCAGTATAAATAACCCTTAAAGTCCCATTCCCGCCGGACCTGTCCGGGATAAGAATATTGGATTTTTATTGAATTAGCATCCCTAGGTAGAGATCTAAGAGCTCCGCGACTCATGCACCAGGGAGCAGTTAGCTATGAGAAGATAAACTATCTCCAGATAAGTGTAATTATGAAAAAATGTCTGGGGTGTTAAGTTAAGGGCCTTTAAAGGAACTGATTTCAAAATTTTGTGATTTTAAGAATCTTAGTGGTACTAGAAAGGGAGGAAAATCATACCCTTGCGGGCAGCACGTAGCTGTGAGGTCTAGAAATTGAGTACCTCGGTTCACTAAAACCGTTCTGGCCAGGTCCAGTGACACGCCACTATCTTTTTACTTGTTACTTCATTCAAAGTTTCAAATTCAAAATTTGTGAAATTGTAATAAGTTTATTAGTATTTGAGCACATAACCAATCCCCCACCCCCCCCCCCCAAAAAAAAAATATGAAAATTAGTACTTTTCTAGATACTCAATTACCGCCATAATGCTGGAAAAAAATCTGAAGCAGCAAAAATTTCTAGATCACTTTTGTGATAAGGGAAAAACTTTCGAGTCTATATTGGTCTGTGACGTAATTCAGGTATACAATGGCGTCTATATTCGATAAGATCAATAAAAAGTATATTATAGAAAAAATCAATTTAAAGCATATTTAAGTTGATGCTTGAGCTTCTGGCTGAGCATATTTAGGCTATAAACTCTAAAACCCATTATGGTTATAAAAATGCATAGTTTTTGAAACAAATCTATAGTCAAATGAATTTTTAATTAATTCAGCAATTGAATTTCTTGAAACTTCATAATCCAAGAAAATTTCTTTTCAAAACCCTAGCCAAAAATCAATACAAAACTTCTTCACGACTTTTTGCTATAGCGCCGCACAAGAGGCTTTTCCTTCTAATCTTCAGCATATCAAAAAAAAGTCCTGTGGTTGGGAGATTTTTGAATATTGCTCTAAATCAATTTTGCTCCAAGTTATTTTCACTGAACAATTGCCTATAGTAAGTTCCAACATTTTCCTTAACGAGCATTTCTACCTTAGTCTTAAACGTTGTATTGTTTAATTACTCATAGAGGTTTTAACCTTAAACACAATTTAGGGGGATTATAAACATACAAAATTTTGTTTTAAAAAACGTACTCCTTATAAAGAAACGCCTCATCGATGCCGCGTTATCAACAATAAGCCAATGAACAACCCTACTAGCAAGAGAGTCAATTGCAATATAATTTTGTCAATATTTTCACGACAAGATGATTTAATGATACTTCCAGGCCATAATATTCAAAATTACTGCTAGACTGGTTGTCCATAATAATCACAAATTAGATATCCTTGGTGAAAATCTGAAACCGTTTTTCTGATAATGTGGCCTTATATATATTAACACGTTCGCTGCCAACTACGGGTATCCTCGTCATTTTAGAGTTAAGATACCGATTCAGCTTAATTAACCTCGTCCCCAGGGGCATCTTTTCTCAAAAAGTCGTAAAGAGGGGCTGGTAACGTGGATGAAGTAGAAGACTTTCTAATGTTTTATACCATTTCGGTACCTTGGACTTGGACTATCAACAGTCCTCGGAACTTTTTCATGGTGCAATTTTGGCGAATTATGAAATAGCCTGGCAGTGAACGTGTCAGAATTATTGGACAAAGAGTTGATGTCAGTAAAAACATAGGCTCATTAGATTTTTCATGCACTTGACATTATAAAAAAAGTTTTTTCTGATCACGAACATAATATACTACTACTGCTTACAATCTCTACTGCTTACAATCTAAATCCTAGGATATATTAAAAATCAAGTCTTGTTTATAATAGCTTCCCATTCGATACAAGTTGTCGTTTTAACGTTGTTTACTAAACGAATATACGACATCCGTGACGTCAATTATACAACGTCAGTGACGTCATACGGAAAATGTCAGTGACGTCACATGTACGTTGGGACAATGTTAAAACAACATCTTGTGCTTATTGGGGCATGTTAAACCATACAATAACATTTTGTTGGTACCGAAAAAATGGAAGTTTTGATAACCACTTTCTTGCGCTGTTTTCCACACACTGCAGGAACATCACGTAAAGCGATTGCAGCATTGTTTCGTCGGGTGTCTTTCTTTTCAAAACATTGTGGGATTTTGACTTGAGTTGTACACTGATCTTGTCCATTTGTAAATCTCTTGTAGTCCAGTTTGAGTGAGCATGCTGTTGAAAAAAGATAGTTACAAAGGGAAACAAATAAAGACGTGGAGGTAAATTTAAAAGATAAATGGTATACAGGATTTCATTAAACTGGGGAAATGAAGTTTACAAAAGGCAACTAACGAAACGTAAAGATGTTGGAAAATCGGAGAATTTCTAGACAAAATTCGGAAAATCTTTTTGTAAATTCGAGGAAACCGGGATGTTTACATGATATGCGATTTATGGACTGTACTAAGAAATATTGACCAAATCCGATGTAACGGGCCGCACTTACGTTTTTGAAACACCAAAAATATTTTCAACACTTTTCAAAAAACATTTATTTTGATTTCTGGACAGTGGATTG
>JAUBWS010074121.1:0-13430 GCA_032270445.1 Darlingtonia californica
GGCACTTCATTCGAAATTGAGAATAAACTCCATTGTCTTATTAATTCTAAACCAAAAACAGAACAATAATATCTTTCCTACAAAGAAAGTTATTAAAAATAAAAAACACGCTCATTTTTTTCCCAATTTTTTTTAGTATTCTAAAATTTCACATGATGCTCTATGTCTGTGCCAATTTTGTAAATTGGATAAGATTTGCGGATTATAGGCCGTTTAACGTACATCAAAAAGCCCATCCGGAATAGGGTTAATAAAAAAAATTCAAATTTCTTGCACTGACTCATTACTGCAATTCCAGGAATACAGAATGTTGTTTTGAAGCCAACTGTTTCATTATCTTCGGCAATTTCTCGAAAGCCTAAAAATAAAAATTTAATAAATCAATGTAACCTATTAACTTTTCCATAGTATGTTTAAAACTGTCAGCATCACTGCACAGGATTAAGATTAGATCTGTCACACGGAGTAGATGGCATGTGTGTACAAATTCATTAGGAAAAAGCAGGAAAGGCCTCATTGATTTTTCAACGATTGCTCCAAGAAATCCCAATTTGAGCTTTTTTGATTGAGTATCAAAGCGAAATCTTAATGTAAGTCTTGCCTTCTGCGATGCTATCCAAAAAGTAAGTATCACTAAAACTTTACTTGTGGTTTCGATTTTAGACATGTCTCTGAGAAGTCACTTCCACTCAAATAGTTAAATGTTCAAAGTTTTGACTAATATCTAGAATACAGATATCTTTTGCTAGTTTATCATGACAGTCTTTACATTCGTTTATTAGCCTTCTAAAACTAAAAACAACAACCAGCCTTACTACTCTCAGGTGGGACGATGAAGAAATTGATGAAAGTAACAAAAACAACAACACCACCAATTGCCATTAAAGGTAATTTGAACCCTCCAATCTGTAATAAAAGTCATAAAAAAGTCACAAAAGAAAGTCACAGGGTGCTTTAAAGGAAAAAACTTCCATTAGAAATAATTATGTAGTTTCGGGATTTTAAGCGTGAAATTCTACCGAATACGGTCCCGTATATTACCGTATATGGACTAATTTCTTTCATATATGGAAGAAATTAGTCAGTATATGCAGTAATATGAGGGACCCATATTCGGACATTTTGCACGCTGTGTTTTAGCCAAAGTGTATCCGCAAACATTTCAAACTTCACCCTAGGCTAACACAAAAGTTTCTACTCGCGAATTATGAATTCATCCGAAGTCATAGAAATGATATAAAGCTCCATAGATGGGGATTACAGATTAGAAAAACTTCACACTTACTTTATACAGAATTCCACCAATAGCCGGGCCAGCCATCATTCCGGCACCAGCAGAACCGGACATTATACCCTGGGAAGGAAAAATGTAAAAAGTTTGCTTTTGTACATTTTATTCTTTGATCCGATCTTCTGTGATGATTTAACGATAATGATTGCATTACTTGGTTTTGTATTAACTTTCAAACATGCTATTTTTGCACAAACATTTGTTTAAGATATTTTCCTGGGTTTCTTCTAGCAATTTTCTATACAGACGCTGCAGCACGAATACTCTATCCGTAAATAAATCAATCAGTTAAAAATACAGATCTTCCCTCGTTTTCAATGTATAACAGAAGGATTGCATCAAGTTCATAGACTTCTGTGAACGTCGAAGCGTGGAGTTTGTATACATTCCAAAAGCTAGCTTTTTGCTAATTTTGTTCACATCGACAATTCCAGGTTTTCAAAACGAGGTAAGATCTGTAATTCTGTGGTACGGATCCTTTCACGAAAAGGAGTATAGATGGCTTGCCATTTTTCGATTTTGAATACCGACCGATGCTATGGGTATCGTCTCGAGCTTGCGAGGATTATATACGTTACGGAGGTCAACATTTCAGCACACTCTTTTTTTGGACAGCGTTCCCGTGGACAAAAAGAATAAAAGATCTCTACCTGTGCTGTAGATAAACGGTGGCTGAAAGTTATTGAAATGATACACAAACATGCTGTTTCACTTGCCGCAGCTCCCAACGCCATTATGGTACGTAAAACAAAACAATAAATGGTAAACACCTCGTTCCCTTCAACATAATCAAGACATCTATGGAAGAGAAAATCTTATTTGGTATATCGTCCAAACCAGCTACGTCTACTATGGTATATGGGCTAACTACCTCCCTATGTAATGTAATGGATAGTTTTACGTTATCAGGGGCTTCCATTCAAGGAGGTTGGTTCTTCTGGCTCTCGGACGCACCAGGCGTTTCGGTTTGAAACACCTAAACCTCAACTTTAACGACATTATGGTAACCTATGAATTTGACAGTGAGAGGTCGCTTCATCACAGATGTCCCCACCTAGTTCAAACTCACAACCTTTGGATCACGAGCCAGATACCTTAACCACTGAGCCACTCTGCTCAAAAATTCCGTATATTGTACCTTAAGGAAAGAAATTTTGGTGCTTTTTTCAAGCCCTTACGTCATTGACAGAATTAAATTTGGTGGTTTAGAAGGCAGGTCAAATTTGTCAAGATATTCTAGGCTCGTAATATTTATGCTAGCAGTGTTGCTTATATAAGGAAGCTTTGTTTTCCTTAAACGAAGAAACCTTGGCTCAATTTATTTTCGTACGACCTAAATCGCTAAACCAAAATTTTCGAAATTTGCAAATATTGCTCGTTTTTACGAAATTTTCATCTTAATAATAAAATTCCGAAAATCAATGCCGCGAAACGCGGTCACAGGTTTTTAAGCTGCTCAACCGCAAAAAGAAATAAAATTAATATATTTACCATTACGGAAATCATTTTTTTTACAAAGTTTAAAGAACATATATTTTCTATTAGGCCAGAGTCTGCGACTTTTGGAAAAATAATAACCTAATTTTGCTATTTGGGCGTATTCCAAGCTAAATTCTACTTACCCAAATATGGCAAGACAACCTCCTTGTATAAATGACCCAGCCAATAAGGAAAATTTAGTACCAATTATAGGAATCTAAAAATACAGTAAAATAAATTAATAAATATATATAATTAAAAAATACAACACAAAATTAAGACTTTGAAATTTTAGAAATTTGGAATACCACACATTTTGTACCAATGTCGGGTCCTAAAATAAATTAATCAACTAACATTTTTTAAGGAAGAATCTGACTTTGTGCAATTAATCAAGATTTCAATATAATCGTAATAAATTAAATTGTCAAGGGTACAGGGTTCTTAAAATCATATACACAAAATGAATCTTCTCACTGAAGTTTTTTATAGCCAAATGTTACGATTTCCTATTAGTTGGGAAAAAAATTACCTCCACCTTTTTCTTCTGAATTCATTTCAGACCCTTTCATCTGGTTAGAAGAGTATCTAAAAGGTTACTAATGAACAGCCACCTGTCTAATGGAACGCTGTTCGCCTATTAGGCTAACCCCAGGACAAGTACAGCTAATAAAAAAGACCGCAACAGTCACTTTGGAAATCATGCCATCAAGTGAACGTTTTTCCCAATATAGCGTCATGGTTTTTGTGATTTTTAAAAACTCACGCCTTTACGCTGCAAATTTCCCAAAATCAAGGTCACGCCAGCACCTTAAATCATGCCATCACAACAGGAAAATATCAATTCCAGGCGCGGATCTAGCGGGACTACAAAATTACAAGAGGAGTGTAAAAGATCGTTAATAAGTCATTATCTATTGTCATGATGTGATAGATAATGACTTTTGAATTAACTTTCGCACTCCTCCTGTAATTTTGCAGTACCGTTAGATCCGCGCCTGAATTCAAGCCATTTCGTCACTAAAAATGACTAGTCACGCCATCACCAAAATCGCTATTTCAAGAAAATAACAACAAAAATTGTCCTTACATATTTTCCTACCAATGGAGACGCAAGAAAAACAACCAATGGGTAGATTGCAAATACCAATCCTTGAATGGTCGGGTTCATTCCTTTTTTGCTAGCCTATTGAAAAAAAACCAAGTAAGAATTTAAGTTAAATGGCTGGTCAACGAAAAGTAGTATCCTTTTCATTTCCTTTAAACGATTCTTCTGTATTTTTCTGCTTTTAATGTCTTTAACCCTTGTGATGAAGACCATTTTTTCAATATGTCCAAAATCACCAGAGAATTTTACAACACTTCTCAAAACCTCAAATTAAATTTCTCGACTATGGATTGACCAAAACTAGTAAACTTTGGTATCAAAGGAAAGCTCTTTTTCTCTACTTTAAGAAAAATATGTGGTTGAATCAGCTAATTTGGTTTAGGATTTATGAGCACTTGAAGACATAGCGGTATTTTGAGTACTTTGTACGGTATATATATACGGGATCCGCCTTTTTAGGGTTAACTTTGTATTAGTTGTATAATTTTGATGGTTGTCTACGACCTTAAGTAATGCACAAAGACATTGGGGATGTCCCCAATTTTGCATGGCATTACATTAGACTAAATTGTATTACATTATTGCAAAACTGCATTGAATTATTGTATTCAGTTATTGCACTACATGACATTACGTTATGTTGCGTCATGTACTTTACATTGCGTTTCATTATATTACATTACATTACATTGCATCGCATTACATTGCATTACATTGCCTTACATCGCTTTACATTGCATTACATTGCTTTATATTGTATTACATTGCGTTGCATTGCATTACATTACATTACATTACGTTTCATTACATTGCTTTGCATTGCATTACGTTGCATTACGTTGCATTACATTGCATTACATTGCGTTACATTACTAAGAATCAACCATTTTTACTTTTGAATTGAATGATCTTCCCTCTGCGGGGTAATAGATATGACTGGGTTACGAGAATAATTCTTTTGTTTTCCGTTTTTCTGCAAAGAAAATGCAATGCAGCATATAATATTATCTACTGTAGCATGATGTAGTGCAGTGTAAGGAAAGGTAATATAAAGCAATTCAATATAATGAAATGTAAGGTTCGAACTCAATATATTCATGTACAATTTGGAGCTTGTTATAATAAATTGTGGTCATTGTGTTTTAAGCTGTGCTGTTGTGGGGCAATAATTGTTGGGACACTGATGATAAGGATCTTAATCTCTTATTTGTTAAATCTTAAAACCTTTTTTATACAGCCTCAATAACGTCGCTTGAAAAATGTAATTCAACTGGTTTGTTAATAAGATAAAGTTAAAATATGTTATTAAAACTGTATTTAGCCTCCCATCTCAAACTTCATTGTATTTATTTGAATGTTATATATATTCACTCTTGTACTGGCTGTGTTAGAAAAAAGCGTCCAGCATTTGCTATGCTGCTATTCATTTGCTTACCTTAGGTTTTAAAGAGACATTTTGTGACGTTCCATGGGAAAAGGGGGCATGGTCATTTTTAACGCGATCATACCCCACCTACTTGCAAAATCATGGAAGAACGTCTGTGGAGGAGGTCATTTTTATTCAAGCGACACGCAATTACTTAAATATAAATGCACTCCTCCACAGACGTTTTTTAATGATTTTGAGAGGCAAACAAGTGAATCATGGATAGCGTTATGCCTCCTTTTCCCGTAGACCGTCACATTTGACGTTTGATAGACGCTCAAAAAGACGTACAGATGTTTGCGGAAAATGTTAGCCAACAATGTTGGTGGGTAAAGCAAACTGTACAAACATATTTTTAGATGATTTATTTCTTTATCAATATGTTGTGATGTCTTTATCAACATGTTGGTGACCAACGCGACCTGGCCAACATTGTTGGTCACAATGTTAGCCAAAAATGTTCACTGGCTTTTGGCAGCCTTTACTGCGGTCGTGTAAAACAAGCTTTTTTTAGATGAAACGATCAAAATTCTTTCGATGTGATATGATCTATTTTAATCAGTTTATCGTTTTAATCAGTTTTCGAATTCGCAAGGCAATGGCTAGGGAATGAGAAATTAAGGGGGTGTTCATATGAGAAATAAAATTAAAAACCTGTCATATGAGAAACGAGCTGGCCCGGCTAACCGAGATCTCACTTTGTGCAGCTGATAGCCGGTATATTTGATAGACTAGGAAAACCGCGCTGAAAAACATTGTAATGCGCATGTCTTATTTTCAAAACAACAGAAAAAATGTAAACAAATATCACGTGACTACATCAGCCGGGCTTAAAAACATTGTAATACACATGTAATGTTTCTAAAACAATAAAAGAAATGTAAACAAATATTCATACCTTTATTGACTTTTTTAAAAACTGAGAAAACCTCATATGAACACTTGAGAATTTCAGCCCTGCTAATCGAGCCAGCCCGGTTTGCCGGGCTCATATGAACACCTCCTAAGTATCAATGAGACTTCTTATTTAGACTCAAATTATCTCAAATCCCGGAGTTGGGGCTTAACTAAAATCGGGTACGGAGATGTCCAAAACAGGGCGGCAAAACAATCCCTAAAAACCAATCCAGGGAAGGAATTCATCTTAAAACCCAGATTGCAAAATTTCTTCATTTCTAGCCAAAGACTGAATCAAAGAGTGAACTACAAAGGTCTTCGTCGTATTAATATGGTGAGTTTGACGACAACGAAACAAGGCATGCCGACGGCTCAAACTGCACGCCTATGTAAGTGTTCCTATGTAATCCATGCCGGTGGAAAACTCTGAGAAAAGGCTCAAGAGTTGGCTTAACTTTAGGACTGGGTGGAAAATTACTCATCCTGAAATGAGATTGAGCTTCACCGTCTCAGTGTCTGGAGTGCTTAGAATGAAGATTACCCTTGTGAAGTTATCTCATTTCGGTAAAGATTAAGTTGACAATAAATCTGTATTTTTTTAGCCTCGGTAACAAAGCTGGTGATATTTGAGAGACAAAATGACCTATTGTGCAGACCTCAGAGGATTGTGTAGTTTTTATAACGTAGCAGAATTTGTAAAAGTACATACCTCTAGTGGGAAAAAAGGTGCAATTATAGAGAAAGCACTGTTCGCTATGAAGTAAACCACAGCTAACCCGATGATAATCCATAATTCTGTTTTTGAGCGAACAAGCTGCTCTTCTTCATCATCGATAACAATATCACTTGACTGTCCTTTATCATCAATGCTTTTTACGCTTGATCTTCTTTGTTTGTTTAAAAACGATGCGGAGCTGATAGATCTTCTACGGCTTGGCTCTAATATTCTCGGGTTCTGTGGAACCATAAAACTATCACTTATTGAACGTATCATTTTTTTCCTTTTCTGTCCGCTGCTATGCTATCACGATAAATGATGGTGTCAACACGATTTCTGTCATTAAAAATTTCAAGACCATCAGATTACAGGTCTATCCATTGTCCTAGCTCGTAATTTTCTAGAATTTATTACTTTATTGTTTCTTTTAATTTACTTCTATCAGTTATCAAAATTCTATTGTGCATATATGTGAAGTTACGAAGTTTAATATTTAGTAATCATACAATAAATACAGTGAAGTTAGATCTCCTGATTTTTCTTCATTGTCTGGTTTATCCATTATAAATTCAATGACGTATTGAGAGAGGGAGTTTTTGATGCACCTCACAGTATTCAAAGATGTTGTTACAATGAGTGGATTACCAATCACATCAGTTTCAAAATAACTTCACTTCACACTAGCAAAATAATTAATGAATACACCAGTTTCAAAAGAAACTATGACGAAATTTTTGAGAAAAAGTTACGTAAATTTTTGCCCAAATTTGTAGGTCAATAAGAAAGTTTAGGACAATGGTTGACTTAGGTTTCAAACAGACTTCTGTTTTCAAAAGTGGTACTAAGGTTGAAATTCTTTTTAAGCCGTTCTCGATACAGTAGACTCTCGCTAATTCGTACCCTGGATAGGTCGGACTTTTACTAACTCGGACCGATTTTCAATTCCCCTTGGTTTTTTTTAATGAATTCAGGCTAGAATCATATCAGCTTAAGTCGTACCCCGATTAAGACGGACATCGCTAACGCGTACTGCTTGTTGAGGTTCCTTCGGCCAAAAACTCCGCTTAACTAGGACTTCGAATTAGTAAGATTCACAAATTTCGGCTCGTTCGAAAATTAAATAAATACATTGTGTCAATTGTCTAAAACTTTGTTATTTTGAAAGATTTTTAGTAACAGAATATCTAAGGTTGCTGGTTGTAAATGAAAGCTCAAAACCATCAAAAACGAAAAATGTTCAATTTTTTCTTAATCTCGATAACTCGGACGCTTTCAAAATGTCCGACTTACTGAGAGCTTCGCTTAACTAGGACATTCACTAGGTTAGGCACTCTTTCCATTCTGCCCCTCAAGGGTCCGAGTTAACAGTAGCTTGCTGCATCTTTTAAAGTTGTTATTAAAAGGTGTTATGACGATTCATTCGAACGTCTTCGACCCTAGACCAGAGGCTGGGAGCAGTGGTGCAGTGTAATAGTCAGGCGTACTTACAGTGCAAGGGGTCAAGGATTCGATCGACGATTTTAAAGAATGTATGGTGGAGATTGATGTATACATAGAGTCACAACTAGTGAATATTTATGATTGATTGTTTGCAAATCGCACTGTTTTGATTAAAAAAAATGCATCATCAATGCGACAGGAGTTTACCACAAGAATTACGGCCATTTACCAAACACCCCTATTAAAATTGGTTTTCTATTCATTGCTTCAAAATTTCAAGTAGAAAAAAAAGAAAATCTTTTGTATTGTAAAATTATGACCAAAAGTTTAGAGTTTATTTTCACAAACTTTTTAAGTTTTCGAAAATGTTTATCCGCCATTTCAGAGATAAATCGAAGTCTATTCAAATAGAATGTGGTATATTTTCTCAATTTCTCTTGATACTGTTCATGTTGTTGGTAAATAATACCACGGTAGAAAGATAATTATGAAGTGGAGTATTATGGCGTTAAAAAGATTCAAAACGTTCTGGAAGTGAAGAAGAAAAACAAAGAGGAAAAAAATGAACTTTTTAGCATTTATCGACAGGCTTTCATTTTTAGTTAGATGAAACGTCTATTCTTTGCGATTCCAAATATGAAAAAAAAATTCAAAAATGTTCTATAGTTCTTGATTTATAGATTTCCAAATCGCGGTAGGAATTTTAACTACTAATGACATGAACGTGTGGAATTTATAGGTTTAAAATCCGGATCCCATTAACTAAAAGTGCATAGCTCGTCGGATATGTGGATTCAAAAATGACACTTTTTTGGCGCGTCCTGCAGTCCATTAAGATGCAAAACAGTTACCGTACATGTAACCAAGGAAACGTTAAAGTTCATAAACAAAAACATGAGAGGTTTATCTATAGAAAAATTTTCGGTGGATTTCAAAGTATCGATTTGATACATCTTTTAATGTCATTACAGGCTATAATTTTCTTTTGTAACTTCATTTTCTTCATGCAGCGTTTACGGAGCCATTTAACTTAATCTTATTGACACCCGGACTTATCTATATGGGCTTTTAGTCTCCTGGGAAAAACAACGTTTTCTGAGACGATTAGATGCCTGATCGATTTTTTTAGATTTCCTGGATAATATTAACAGATATTTTGTGCTTTGGGGTCCTGGAATTTTACTTTTTTGGAGAAAAATGTTAGTTTCCTAGAATTTTTGAGGTGTTCTGAGACCATTTGGCTCTGGCAAGATTCCTTTTCAAAGCGACCTTCCTGGAAAAGAGAACAAAGATTTTGTATTTTGGGCTCGTTGGATTCTTCTGGAATCTGATATTTAGCGTATATCAATTTTGCAATGTTATTCCTTTTTTTTCACATTCAAATGAAATGTATTCCTTTTAAATATACTTTGATCAGTTTACACTCTACGTCTCTTTTTGTTATCTTGGTCTTATGCGGTATGTCAATTCTGTTAAATTTGGGAATAAAGGGCAATAACCGACTTGAGAAAATTCGATATAAATCATTGAAAAATATCGTCAGACACTTACTTTTGTTTGAAAGCGTTGCTTTTTGAAAGGTTTATATGTGCGCAAAATTTCAGGTCAAAACAACTTCTCGGTCGCAAGATATTAGCTTCAGTCCAATTAGATACATTCTGGTTTCATTTGGTCTTTGGCATCCCGGTGCTAATAGAGTTAAACCCGGCCTCCTCCTGGCTTTTACTTCGGTCCAATTATATACATTCTGGTTTTATTTGGTCTTTGGCATCCCGGTGTTATAATATGGTTAAAGCCTGCCTCATTCTGGCTTTTACTTCGGTCCAATTAGATACATTCTGGTTTCATTTGGTCTTTGGCATCCCGGTGCTATAATATGGCTAAAGCCAGCCTCCTTCTGGCTTTTACTTCGGTCCAATTATATACATTTTGGTTTCATTTGGTCTTTGGCATCCCGGTGCTAATAGCCTGAGATAGAATAGTTAATCTAATGGAAAATAAAAAATAAAAATGGAATGTTAAATTTCTTATTAAAAGTCTTTTCGACCCCCTCGAACCATTATTTGAACCTTCATAAAATTGAGCCAACACTCTCCATGACTAATCAATTAGCTGTAACCAGAACAATCGCATGAGTAAGTAAATAAGTAAGTAAGTAAGTAAGTCAGTTAAACTATATTTCAAATTCAGATTAAAAATTTACATTTATAAAATTTATCCGGTTTTCTTCCCGAAAACAAGGATGCATAAACTAAAATAAAAGACAAACAAAAATAATAAAAACTAGGGAATTTTCGAAGGAGCTGGAATGCTGAAAACAATGTGGTATTGAAGCTATGCTAAAAATTAGAAGGTGAAAACAGACGAGGTTGAAGCCAAAACAAATTGAGAGAAATGCACACCTATATAACCCTATATAGAAATGTAGTACAACCTATATGAAAGTATAAAAATATCAAATGTAAAAGATATTACGGAAGGCTTCATATATATCTTCATATTTGCTTGAAGATAGGTACCTAACGCGGAATCTTTGGCATGGCTTACAGACTAGTCTTAAAAAACATCCCGCGTAGGTCGAATCAATAATTTGCGGAACAGGGTATCAGCAGAATACTAAAGTACAAAGTGTAAATTTTTTGTTCCATAAATTATTTTATAGGATTGCTTCAGGAGAAGTATCGGAGTAAGGTATTGGTGACGCTTTTTCTATAAGAACCGCAAACAAAGAATTCGCGACAATGAAAGAGAAACTATTTGATTCAAACTATATCATCGTGTTTAAACATGCCTTAGACATTGCAAATCACTTTAACTTATTGCTAATGGGCTAGCTGTTGATCTTTATAGCTCTAAAGATGATCTAAGGGGTCTAATTTTTTGCAAACGGAGCCCCTGGAATAGCCAAACAAGCTTCTAATTTTGAAAACGATTTACACCAGTAAATTGGCCTTACTAAGTAGATGAAAAAAATGGTACGGTTTCTTATGTTTTGAGTATTTTTTACCGATATATGAATGTTTTTCGTTTATGCAAAAGACTAAAAATTTATAATTTTGACGTCAGTCTTTGCTAACATAATTCTGCACGATGGTCACTGTGGTCCACACAGTCCCTGATAAAATCTTGAAAAATCTAAGATTTAAATCGAAAAATACAGGATAAAATAGGATAGAATTAGAAACACAAAAAAGATCTATCTTTTTAACAATTTTGGCAAATCTGGCCTACAGTGTGTCTTATTGTTAAAAAGAGGATGTTTTTGTTATACTTTAGATTTAAATGATAAAATTAATTTAATCTTTAAAATTTAAAAATGTTTTGACAATTTTAACTGACCCTATAATACTTTTTTGTTGGATAACTGCGAATGCAGTTTACAATTTGTTTTCAAATTCAAATTTTCGAAAATCCCTCTTTCAAGTAATAAAATATTATGTTGGTATTTATCAATTATAGAGTTTGTTTTTAAGAAAAATATTGTAGATTTTTTTACCTTTTTTTAAATTTCTAATTGAGTGGTGATAATTCACAAAAGCCGAATTTTCTGACACAACCGCATTGAGTTCCGAAAATTATTGGGATAAATGTAAATTTGAATTCAAGTTGGTTTTTCGTCTCACTTTTTTGTACATGTACTTTGCGACCATGTCGTGTCTCAATGGCAGGTAATAGCGTGATGACATTATCGGACAGCTGCCGATGACGTGAGCAATGTCCTCTACCTGGTGCTTGCACAGTCTGCAATTGTTGTTTCTCTTTGGTTGCTGGTTGTTCTTCAGGTCATGCCGGTAGATGAGGTCTTTTGTACCAACCTCCGGCTCCTGAATGTCATTGGAGTACAGAGTAACCTGGTCGAAATATGCCTTCATTTGTTTTAGATTGACTGCGTACATCTTCAGGTCGTCGACGAAGAAGAGGATTGTGATGTTCTGGTCGCGTTTACTATTTCTCCCCATTTTGCAACTGTTTATTTTATTTAGGAGAAAAGACAATGGATTCACACAGAGAATGAAGAGAATGACCGAGATACTGACACCTTGGAATATTTCTTCCGTAACAATATTGTTGGTTCAAGTTATGAGATGAACATTTGTAGACCACTTCGTGATAAGATGTTTCAGTACATCGATCAAAGTTTTCGGAACTTTCGCAAGCTCTAGAGCTTTGATAAGCTACTTGTGTGGTATGCTGTCAAAGGCTTTTTGGTAGTCAAGCCACATCATCACAAGTGATCTCCGGTTGGTTTTCACTTCTTCGACGATAGTTTTGTTGATTAAAAGTTGTTCAAGACAACCCCAGTCATCCTTTTTTCAAATCAATGTTTGCCTTTTTAGACAAAGATTTCAAAGAATGTTAGTTGGGACATAACATGGTATCATCAGCAAAAAAGATTGACATCAGCATAAGGAATAGCAGAAGAAAGATCATTAATATAAAATAAGAAAAAGGGGCCCTAGTACTGAGCCTTGGGGGAGTGACACCATGAAAATTGCGTTTAAGTTTAGATTTAAAGCCAGATATTGAAACAGATTGCAAACGATTAGAAAGAAAAGAGCAAAAACAGTTTAGAGATATTCCTCGAATACCATAAAAGTTAAGTTTAGACAGTAAAATATCATGATCAACCGTATTCAAAAGCTTTCTGAAGATCTATAAAGATTGCACAACCAAATTTTCCACTATCAACGGGTTTATAGATATTTTTGATACAATGAAAAAGAGCTAATTCGGTCGAATGTTTAGAGCGGAAGCCAAATTGAGATGGATAAAGTATTGTAGATTCAAGAAATTTAATCAAGCGTTTATGCATAAGCCTTTGAAAGATCTTATCAATATTCATCAAAAGAGAAATCGGTCTAAAGTTTTCGACATCAAGAGGAGATCCTTTATTTTTGAAGACGGGAATGACATTAGCTTCTTTAAGTTTACTGGGAAAGACTCCAGTAGAGAAAGAAAGATTAATGATGTTAGAAAGTATATTCGTAAGACTGTCCAATAGACAGTTCCCGAATTAATTATTCGAAAATTAAAACTGATGATTTTAAACAAATTTATACTTTTTCTTAAA
>JAUBWS010074143.1:0-13429 GCA_032270445.1 Darlingtonia californica
AAACATTCAATAATGATATTATTCAACTGAACTCAAGTTATATATCTTGTGTGTTGTTTCCTTGTTTTTCAACTTTTCCTGTCCTACTAACCTGAAAAAATTTGTTTAAAAATAAATGATAAATAAATAGTTGCGCGTTCGCTCAAGCAGTTATTCAACACACAACACAAGAGGAACACCACACAGATATTTTTTTTCACCGCTGGATTTCTTGGAAAGCCTCTAAAAGGCTATTTTTCATTCAAGGGTTTTTCAAGTCTAAATCTTATTAGAAAAATGAAAGAAATATCTACCTTATCAGTAGTGAGAAGCCAGCAGAAGAAACCAAAGCAAGCATACCATGGCTTATCATTGAGGGAATGCTTTCCCCGTACAATAAAGTTACCATGTTGAATTTCCAAATTTACAGACAATCGCTTTTTAGCAATATCGGATATTTCCGACCATCGAAAATTTGAAAAATCTAAGTTTAAGATATTTCCGACCATTGAAGATTTTTCCGACCATTACACTAAGATATTTCCGACCGTCTACGGAAAAAAAATTTGCCTCGACGCCGCATAATAAGTTACTTCGTCGGTCGGCCGGTCGAAATCTAACTAACCAGTTCCATCAAGGCATATCTATCGCTGAGTGTAGGCGGCGGTCTAGTTCGAACAAATAGCATAGACTAAACGCCAACCTGAAGCTGCGGGCGTCACGTAATCGCAAGCTCGATTAGCCCATCTGCGATGGATTCGCTATAGCGTCGATTCCATCTGAAACAACCTCCACATAGATGGTATTGACCTATATGCGTGCGGGACATTTCACAATCTGAGGAGAAAGTTAAAAAGTTATTCAAAGAGAGGTTGGAGATTGAAGAAGAAATCGTTATCGAACGTGCGCATCGCGTGGAAAGAAAGTACGAAAAAGAAGAGATGAAGAAGAAGACACCAGACCACAGAGCATCGTAATGAAGTTATTATCTTATAAAGATAAGGAAACAATCCTTTCTAAAACAAGAAATCTGAAAGACACAGGTATTTATATCAGCGAGTAAACAAGGAAAATTAGAAATGAATTAAGACAACGAATGAGGGAAGAAAGAGCAAAAAATAAATACTGTGTGATTAAATATGACAAATTGTTTACTAGGAAATTCATAAGTAAAAAGATTGAGCCGCCATTTGCATAATCAGATGTGCGAGGCTTTCGGTAGTGAATTTCACCAATTACTGTTGATTCTGCATGGTTTCCAGGAAGCCAAGACCCTCATTGATACCAGTTCATAAAGAACTGAAGAGGCTATTCTGGGTAAATAATTACATAACAATAGTAATAATGATGATAACAATAAAGGAGGTTGCCACATGCTTGTCGTTACCAGGGGTTATTTGGATTCAAAGCCAGTTCTATGATATTTTCGTTTTTAAGTACGTCTAGGCACTTCATATTTGAAATATAATTTGAATAACTAAAAAGATAACTTTCAGCTTTGTCCAATGTTACTGTATTGATTGAAGTATGATTAAAGAAATTTAAGCAAATAGGCTTGGAAATTGAACGTGAATTATTTTTTAGAATCGTAAACCTCCTAATTTCAATTATATCGTCTTTGGAAACGCGTTTCGTGACTATGCTATCTCAAATACGATCTGCAATATCCGAGGAGAAATGCAGTAAGTCCGACTGACGAGGCCTAATAAGGCCGAAACGCATCTACTCAGGTGCATGATGCTGAGGGGTGTAGCAAAATTTCAAGAGATGGCTCTTTAAATAGTAATTATCTTTTTCATATTGACATTACATAAATGCATTTTAACGACTTGCCACTTTCGTCCTTAAATTTTGCTATCGTCTTGTATCCGCGCGGTGTGTCTTTTATTGTTAAACATTTTGTTTCGTTCAATCATTTTGAAGGTATTCAGTAAAACATAACAAAAAAATTAATTTAGTTTTTTCGTAAAATTCTTACATCTGTTTTGTGATGGTTTACGCTGGTGATCGTGTCTTACATATCTTATTTGTGTTTTTATCTTCTTTAGCAAATGAGTACAGAAATTGGCTCCTATATTTTCATTTTGAAAAACGTTTTGTGTGAACCATATTACAGGTAACGTACAGTAAAATTTACATTCTACATTGAAGTTTTGTACAAAATAGTTAATTCAGAATTCAGGGGATTAGTAAATATATCATAAAGGGAAACTTGAATGCAGAATTTACGGTAGATTCAAAAGGATGGCGAATGAACTATGCTATACTATTTCCTTTCATACCACACTTTTCAGTGAGGAGCCGCTATTTGTATTCATTGAAGAATAATCAAAGAAAAAAAACTAACTATTTTGGAACCTGTCAATTCAATATGCTTCAACGTAGAACTATTGAGGTTTGAAGACCATTTTACGAATTCCCAATCTTTAATCGTATCAAGCTTTTATTTAACTTAACCTTAATTTAGTCCTTCCTGAAAAGACGGGAACCAGAAATGATCGCCCTTTATCTAGAACGCATGCATTTTACTTATTTAGTCATTTCATTTTGCTTGTTAATGGTATTTTCCAACTGCAAAAAGAAGAGATATCTCTTGAAGTTGTGAACTTTGCTGAGGATTGCTTACAATTGTTCGTTCATAAAATGGACAAGTTATATGGTATGTACTTACTTTCACAAAATCTCGCAAAGTTTCATAAAATAGTAGAGTTTGTTTTTCATTTCTATCTTTTGCTTATTTCTTGAAATAAGATATTTTTAGCCAATAGTATACTTATTCAATAAAGTTGCATGCAATTATATCCTTAGTAGAGCACAAACTCCCATGAACATCTTGATCTCTGCCCTAAACTAGCTGTACAGGTCTGGAAAACCTAACAGAAAAATTTCAGGCTGCAGATTTTTCTTAGCTTTTTCCTACCATTTTGGCAAATATATAAATTCAGGGTCATTTTCTTACTTAACATTTCTTATAAAAACATGTACTTTTGTGTTCTAGTCACTGGACAGGAGACTTATCCGAATATTTAGCATATGCTAATCACATATCATAAGCACATTATAAGCTTATAAGCGATCAATACGATATTAACAAAATTATTGTAACTTTGATAATTGATTACATTATGAAATTTTTATTTTTCACCGACATATAGGTAAAACGGAGTGTAAAGCGAACATACACAAATTAGTCCATTACGGTGAATTGGTTCGTATAAATGGTCCGCTGTGGGCATCGATGTCAGGGAACGACTATGAAAATTGGAACGGTGATTTTAAATATTTATTTCATGGGACCCAAAAAATTGAACAGCAGGTAAACTTTAAACTTACTAGTTTCACATGATTTTTCTAAATACTTTCGGGGCCAGGCTCTTGTGTCTTATTTGTCAAATGCTTGATATGCCTTCATCCTAGCTAAAACAGCAGCAAGGTCATCAATATTTTTGAGAAATTACATAACTTTGCAGCTGAAGTCTAAGACAAAAAAATATTTTCCGACAATGCTTTGTCCAATCAAGTTGTTTCAGTTGTTTTAAACTTATAAATGAAAATAACTCATCACGTAGGTAATGCAAGCAGTAAATGTCGACCTGAAACTACCAGAAATTGCGTCGAAGTTAAAAGAGAACACCGCAGAACTAATGTTTTACCGCAAACTGTTAGGAATCTCGTAAGTATTACAGTAAGTATCTAGCTATATGATGCTATCTTATTTGTTATGAGGTATGCTTATCTTGAATTTGTCTTGCTTCATACAAAAAGAATCGTTTATAACAATCATGTTTATGAAACGTAACCATATAGACTTTTCAAGACAATATACGGAATAAAAGCATCATTCTGAAAATCTTTATATCTATTGAAAGATAGAATCATATTTGATCTATTCAGAAAACAACCGGAGAAGCGAATCGAAACCTACGGGCCATTTAAAGCAGTCAGTCACGAAGATTTCGCTACATTTATCCAGGAGGGGTAAATAGTGGGCCTCGTATCGTATGGTTTATAAAAGGGGAAGGGGAATTTTTAATATAAAGGGAATCCTATAAACCATCGTTTCCTGCATTACGGGAACCAAAAAAGTGGTGATAAGTCTCAACTAACAACTCCTTTACGATACGAGCCTGAGAATTTGTATAGAGTATTTTTGACTGTGATTCTTATTGATTCTGAAAAAATAAAATTTCATTTCTAGTATGAATCGCTCAGTTTCATTGATAGGCATTGTTAAAGAGTGCATTTATCTTGTGTCTGAGGACCATTAATGAGTGTTTTAAAGAACAAGTCACCTAGCGATATTTGCTTCGATTAACTATGAAAAAAATTCATAGCTTTAGTGTTTTTTTTGAAAACCAGAAAACGAGCTTACTTTTCTTTCTGAAGACCAATTGATGTCCTAGGTACTTTACTTTATTTAAGATCATTCACTTTTATCTTTTAGAGATGAACTAACCGAATTTCAAAAATTAAGACTCGACGGTATTATCCTGAAGTCGGCAAAGTACGCTAGGTCGCCTTCGAGGCAGAATAACGCCGTCATCGAAAAGATTGATGAAAAACCAACTGCCGCACTCATCAATTCTTTCATACAGGTGAGTTTATGTTAAAATATTCAATCATTGTTTCTGTGAGCTTGCGCAAGGTAAACTGATTAGTTCTCCACAGCTTCGCAATCATCATAAGTCTTGGTTGATACGCATTTTGTTCAATAGTAAAATTTGTTCAATACTAAAATAGCAATTGGTTTCTAGGTTAACAATGGAAAATATATTTTGGCAGTGGTAGATGTTTTGGAAAAGTCAGTTACATTAGTGGTATTGTTGATGGAAAAGAATACGAGCTGAAACATATAAAAGCTTACGACAGGTTAGTGTGACCTATTACGTGGCCGTTATTTGCGTATTTACCATGAATCGTCAAATCGACAAACAAGTGTGAGTCCTACAGGTTTAAAGCTGGTTTTAAGCAAGACAAATTCAATATTTTTTAGAACAAATGGTGCAGTTGTCGTCAACATAGTTGTCGACATCATATTAAAGAAGATATGCGTAGTTTGTGACAACATTATTTATTTCGTAGATTTTGTCAATACAAAAGAATGTGATTGATCTTATATGTTTATCTATGTTTCTAAATTTTTTATTATTTTCAAGCCTTATGTCAGTACAGTAATACAAATACAGGTTTCACTACTCTCGCCATTTTTATTTTTTGTTTAACGTCTTACAATACTTGCCTCTCCAGTCCTATGATTTCTTGAAATTTGTACTACGCAATATAGATTTTCCTTCGGACAATAAAGAATCATTTTATTGATATTGACTTCCTCTCCATTCTATTCATATTGACTCCTTGAATTGGTGACTTTAACGGATTTGGATATTTTGAAAGAGTGAATTTAGTAATCTGAGTTTCGAAAATGGTTGAGGTGCAACGTGCGCTTGATAATTTGAAACGTTCATAAAATTCAAAATGTTCAAAATATATTTATTTATTTATAATGTGTTTGTGTAATATGTAATATATTTTTAAAGTTTAAAATATGACGGATTTATTTAAATTAGCCGAAAAACTTTTTTCATGTTTAAGCTTAATGTTTGCTTGGTAGTAAAATCATGAAAGCTAAAAGTTGCAACGCAATGAGCATGTTTCTTAATTAAGTGGGAAGAATATAAGAAATATGTCAACGTGATAACAGAATGGGTCAACTTTGGGATTATACCGCGAAAAAATGATACTCACAACATTTCTTCTACTCAATAGAATAAGCATCCGTGTATGAAAACGTCCATTCAATTTCAAATCAATTTTCAATTTTTTTGAAAATTGAAAATTGATTTTATAACCAATTTTCCAATTTCAATTCAATTTTCAATTTTTTTGAAAATTGAAAATTGATTTTGTAGCCAATTTTTAATTTTTTTCATAAAAATTTCAAATTAAAAATTGATTTTCATTCAAATTTATAATTAAAAATCAATATTTAAATATTCTAAAAATTGAGATTTTCTCAAAGATGATGTCACGTTGGGTCAAGTGACGTCATTAGGACGTTATAAAAACACCAATAAGACGTCTCAGCTGTGTAAAATAATGTCTGTAGGATCACGTCGTCAGGTGTACGAGTATTTACGTAAGTAGCGTGGCCTCAAAATTTACTTAAATAGCTCATTGACGTCCCTAATTAAATATTAATTTGAAATCTTTTGGCCGCTGAGTTAAATGATGTAAACAGAAAGTTATACGTCAAGTGCGCAGGGTCGTCGTTGTTTTTAAGGAGGGGCTTAATATATTTATTTGTTTTGTTGGTTTGCTACCTGCTCGGCGAAGTTTTGCATTGTTTTTTTTTCATAATAGACCCCAAAATATACTGAACATATATTGAATAGTTTCATAATAGATGTCGCCTCTATTGAAATTTACATTCTTCTTAAAAAAAACACTCACTCGCAGGTAGTTTTTGTCATAACAATTAAAGGATGTGTATTACTACAGGTTATTACTGTATGTAGGGTTGTTTATTAAAAAGAAGGGAGAGTGTTATAGTAAATCCAAGAAATCTGTTTTGTTGTTAGTTTGTTGTTATTTTGTTGTTGGTGTTTGTTGAGAGAGGCGGGAAGAAATGAAAGTTTTTATTTTTCGAAATGCATCGCAAAATTCAACTGGTATAAGGTTGAGAGCAAATCAAATCAGTGTGGAAAATTTGTGCAGGTATTTTAGAGAGGTAAGTTGTCTACGTGTTACCATGTATTTTTCTTGTTGCAATTAATCTTTAATAAAATGTAGAAAAGAAAAAAATGTTATTTATTTTATGGTTTTAGTTCCTCAGAAAATCGAACTGTTTACATTTTATTTTATTATAATGAGGCCTTGCCAAAATGTAAAGTCAGGAAACCCGTCTTGAATCTTTAGTTCATAGTTAATCTCACCAATTCAGATTTTTATATTACATTATGTATATGATAACGCTACCTTCAACATCAGATCATAAAATGGAATGAAGATCATAAGAGTCAGATTCGAGAATACAAAATGTTGTGAATAAATTTTTCTTATGATATATATTTTTACGTAAGCCACACTAGATTTAGTCTGTTAATTCTTTTGCTGATAAATTAATGTTTTTGTAATTAGATTATAATGGGTTTACCTACACCGTCCGTTTCTTTTTATAGGCTGATCGCTCAACTCTGTATATTAAACGTGGTAACGATATAGAATTTCCTGACGTAAATGGAGACTTTCATTCTCTGGAAGAAAATTATGAAGATGGAACATACTTCAGGGTATTTTCGTCATATGACAGCATAACACCAACGGCTTCCCATTCAACGCCAACGAATACTCCTGCTCGCTCGAACACTATGATAAATCAAAGACGAGTGCTGGCATCTATTAGGGTCGTTAGAGCAGATATAGATAGTAGTGGACGGCCGTACAATACCCATGTTCACAACCATACAGTTCATGTGAACATATATTCAGAGGATCAAGCATGTGTCCAGTTTATTGAGTCGAAGATACGGGAGGAAATGGCTGTGGATGATTTAATAGTGGTTGGAGCAAATGGATTAACAATATACGACCAAGAAGGAACGCGAGGTATGTAACATATTTTATTGAGTAATTCGCGAAATTCTTCTTTCGAAACTTTTAGAGGGAATGATCGTTTTCAAGTTTTTCGTCAAATTTTCGTCCAAAATCGCGGGTAATTTTTTTGAAAGCCAGGCCAAAAAATATAGTTACTTATACCTCACAACGAATTTTCTATTTTCACTAAATTTCTTCAGCTTTTTGAATTTGCCTGGTATGTCATTTATTTTTAGGCGTGGTGTTTTGGAAAGTAGGTTCACGAAAGCTGTTTGCGGTATCCAAGCGTTGTGTTGAGGAGTATCGTGAAGCAATGGATGCTGATCTTGACGTGACACAGCCACCAGCCAAAAGAAAACAACCCAGTGAAGAAGTGCAAAACAATGCGACATTGGAAAGAGTTTGTCAAGAAATTAGAGATGTGAAAGAAGAGTTGGTAAAATATCGAAATCTTGCATTTCGCCACAAATTCAGTGTATCGTTTTTGTCAGAATTAGAGGGCTGTTTCTCGTGTCTTATTTGCAAGAAGATACCTGCTAAACAGCCGCTTATGGGGTGTATTGAATGTGGCAGTGTTATTGGCTGTCAGAACTGTGTTAATCAATGGTACTCTGGCCCAAATGGGTTGCAAAAGAGATGTCCAAAATGCCGGTGCGAAAGGGGACTGAGTAAAAGTATAATCTATAAAGGTTTTGATGAACTTTTGAGTCAGATTAAAAATCTCCATGATCACAATAGTTCTTCAGATGATTCAGGAGAGGATAGTGATGGCGGTGCCTTTGATGACACTTTACCGATTGTTCTCTGAACAAAATCAGGCATATTTGTTTGAGTATTTAGAAATGTTCTTTTGTTTCTTTAAAGTAATAAAAACAGACTTGCTTAAAATTTCTTTAAAAATAAGACTTTTTTTGAAATAGATGTTTATTTATAACTGAAGTATCTTTTAAATTGAAGTACATCTAATTTGTCTCTTGTAATTTTAAATTGTAATTGAATAGCTATAGCAGCCAAAAAGGTATATAATCAAAATCTTATTTAAGATCCTCGAACCTATATCCTTTTTCCTTTGAAATACTATTCATAGAATAATTTTCGCAATTTTTTGTTTAAAGTTGTCAAAGAACTTTACCTATCTTATTTTTAACACAGAGTACATAAAAAAATTGGACACTGTATGTTATGGATAAAAATAAATCTAGATACTGTTCAAAAGTACTAATATTTCTTTAAATGGCTCTGTTAGGTATATATTGTTCTAGTGTACAGAGCCCCTAAGGCCATGTTGCACGCTAATATATTCCATTGTTCTGCATATTTTGATTTGTTTCAAATAACGTGCCTGTCTCCACTCATGAATATATTAGCGATTATGTTACGGAATATTGTTTATTTTTTTTATTCTTCTGTTTTTCATTTTTACTGCTGTTTTGTATTGATTATCGCTTGTATTATGAAACATAAAAGAAATCGTTCTTAACTAAAGTGATTCTTTGGTTCAGCTCTTAAGATCTTAAATAGTTCTGTTGATTCAAAGTTTATTTGATTATTTTAAAGGAAAGCTAAGAAATCTAAATTTTATAGAAGCTTAACTTCGCGGATTGCTTCCTTAAAGCCGTGATATTTAGTGCTTGCACAATTTCAAAGTGAAAAATGTATAAAACCAATAAAATTTATTGTGCCCGAACGTTTGTGGAAATTTGGAGAAAAAAACTTCAACACATACTAAAATTTACTCGCGCAAATCTATAATACGGGAGTATTTTTGATTTCCGTGAAAGAGGTTACTTGCAGTGGAGATATTTTGGCAAAAAAATAAATACGCAAAATTAAATACGCTAAAAATTTAATTTTTCTTATAAAACACGAAATAACCCTTAAAATGTTTTAAATTTCAATCATAAACTAAAATTTGCACCAATTTTAGTCAGCGCCAAATTAAAAAGTTCCTAGTTGTGCCCTCCTTGGCCTAATTAAATACACGTCAAACATACCAAATTCGCTCTGCGCCAAATTAAATCAGTGCCAAAATTTCTCCACTTAACAGGTATTCTTTTTTACGTACATAAATAGCATTTGTCTTGCATTTTACACTACAAACTCCAAATCTACGGAAGTCAGGATTTGAGAGATTGACCATGTTAGGAAGAGAAAGAGAGAAGAGAGAGAGCTAGTTTCTAGATTATTATTACGTATTTATATGATATACAACTCCTGCCCCTGTCGCACTATTTCTTTCTTGTTTGTTTTATTGCTTAAGCCTGTTTTCCATAGGGCTGATTTTTCCGCGCGGGATGAATTTTTTACTATAAATAGCATAAATTGCATCGTCATAGGATGAAAAAATCTCACGGTCGTAAAAAAAAATGAGTAGGTTTGTTTCATCTCGCGCGGAAAACTATTGTTTATATTGAAGGTATTGTTTTTCCAGCCAATCATAGGAGATCAACAGCTGCCATTTTGATTAAATTGATTCATAAGAAAAAGTGCGCCAATTGATGGAAACAGGACATTTTTTCAACGCGCTGTAAATAGTGCGCGGAAAATCAGCCCTATGGAAAAACAGGCTTTAGTGTGAGTTAAGTGATTAAGTGAGTAGTGACGTCATTCCAGATTTGAGTCTTTGCTTGTAAAAATAGTTTTTGTTATGATTGATAGATAGGTCACGTGCGCATATTTTCTATTTGGTGTTCTACCATTTTATTTTTAAGGTGGGCGCTTATTCGAGTAGCCAAGTTAACCTAGCCTTTTTTCCTAGCGCTATGATAACCGGATATTTGAGTTCCGTTCAATGATGATTTAAACATTCGCGCGGAAAAGTTTGCGAGGAAATTTTCATTAGATTGAAAGAAAGTTACTGAGAGCTTAGATTTCTAGATTCTGCATGAAAGATCGATTTTTTTCAGGTGTTTACTGCCAAAATGGACACTCTAATAATGACGCGTTATTGGTTATATTCAATCCTGCTATCAAGCTATCCTATGTGAAACATTACAAACTTTTTCAACAAAAACCTTTTTTACATAATACCAATATTTTCAACAAATAAAGCATTTGATACACGTATAAAATGTTGAATGCAAAATATAAACTTCTCATTTTTACCATTTTGAATATCATAAAAAATGTTGTTAAAGCTACATTTCGTTAGAATTTCGTCTTCTCTCCGTCTTTGAAGGTCAGGAAACCCGTCCAAAATGTCAACGCCAAAATTTTTAAATAAAGTTAAATGTCCGTTATTTATGTTTCTATAATGGTCAGCAGCCTCTTCTTTGTTCATTAAACTTTCAATTTGGACAGCTTTGGCATTTGAACGCATCAAATCTATGGGACGTCCTTTCTTTGGCACAGAATGATGATTCCAAGCATCAGCAAATCTTTGCAAGCCAACATTAGATACACAGCAACTAACCCAAGAAACTGCAAACTTTGTTCTTTCTGAGGTCATATCAATCTTTCCCTCTTGTACAAAATGGTTGAGAGCACTCTTGATTGGATAATTCACTCTGCTATTAACTTCTACCCACATTCGCTCAATGATATTATTGTCAGTTGACTTTGTAGATTTGAAAGGATCGATAGAAGTATTTCTTCGCCGATCTCTCAAATATTCTTGAATATGACAAAACAATAAAAACTCTTTACCTCTATCAACACGGACCTGGTCCCATAACCCGAACTTCAGAGTAAAGTTTCGATAAATTTCGTCGTAAATGATAAGGTTGTTTTTTATTGGCATAGTTGAAATCGCAACAATCATTCCAGAATAACCATCTCTAGCCATTACATGTGTCACTCCAAACATCACTAATTTCTCATTTTGGTCTAAATGCACTTTATGGCCAAAATAATCTGCTGAATAACACTTTGGATTCAATGACCTTCCCGCTGTTTCTTCTCTTTTGCGTTGTGAAACAGGATCGAGTCTTTTCAACGATTGCCCAACTTTCACTTCGCATACGTTAATGCCTTTACTTTGAAGCACACCAGTCATCATCTTCCGGCCGTAGGACTTGCCGACCTGTGGCATAAAAAAACACACATCATAATAACTCTGCCTTAAATCTACCCGGTGAGAAAATATTAACAAATAAAGAATATTAATATGGCTTACCTCAGACACTTCTTTCCTGACAACTTCATCTAATTGGTTCTTACCAAAAAGAGACTGTTTGTCAATCTGATACTCCTTGCAAAAGCGCCTAACAGATCTTTCTGAAAGACCACGTATATTTTCAGGATTTTCATTTTTGAGTATTTCCGAGATTTTATCGTACGTTTTTCCAGCCACAACAAGTTTCTTGATCCGTTCGACTTCCATGACAAATTTTGAAAGAATAGTGAGGGTAGTTTGTGATTATCCCATTACGTTTGTTGGAATAAAATAACATATTATTTTTATTGTTACTTTTTATCCAATAAAAACTTGCTACTGCTTAACGTTGTTCGGTTGACAAAGAAAGTAAAGGAGTCATTAGAAAGGTATTTTTTTTAATTGTTGAATAACCAATAAAAGTTACGTATAGCTAACAATAGAAACAAAGTTCATAAGCAATACCAATGTAATTTACTTCTATTGAAGTTTGTTTACTCGAAAACATAATTTTCAAATCAGTACGATGATAGCACTCGTTTTTCTTGACATTCATTTCTTTGAAGAACAATAAAAGATGCTCAAAACCTAAAATTATCTTCGTTCTAATTCAATAGGCCACGCTACTTACTTAAATACTCGTACACCTGACCATGTGATCATACAGACAGTATTTTACATAGCTGAGACGTCTTATTGATGTTTTTATAACGTCTAATGACGTCACTCGACCCAACTTGACATCATCTTTGAGAAAATTCAATTTTTAGAATATCTAAATATTGATTTTTAATTATAAATTTGAATGAAAATCAATTTTTAATTTGAAATTTTTATGAAAAAAATTGAAAATACTTTGAAAATTGAAAAATGGTTGCAAAATTCAATTTTCAATTTTCAAAAAAAAATGAAAATTGGTTTGAAATTGAATGGACGTTTTCATACACGGATGAATAAGAGTATTCGTGAAAACCATTTTATTTCCGGGCTGCGAATATGGTATTGATTCGGCCCCAAGTTTTAAGTTCATACCATATTGCAACCTATGCTCCAAATTTTTGTTCTTGGCCGAATAGAATGACTGGGAATTTGCTAAACTGCTATTTACAACATGCGCTAATGAAAGATGGCGGATGGTTGTAGATCTTTTGAATTATTTTGATACTTTGCAGATTTACTTTGAGCCCTAACATTTGTTTTTAACAATTTTATGGTATTTCTTTAGTTGGTTTAATTGCAGATTTCTGGTTGCTATTTCAACGACGATTTTATTTAACTTTAGACCAAATATGTATATTGCTATTTATATGGATATGTTTCATAGAATAGAGATCAGTGACATAAAATTACAATTTTTCAAAGTAGATCATCAAATATAGTAACTAAATACTAATCTGGGGTGATAGTAGTAGTAAAGTATATGTCCTGAGCCAGTGTAATCAAAAATTACCTTACAAATTAATCGGACTGTCTATTGTCTTTCCAGGTAAGTAATTAAAAATCATCCCAAAAAAAATTGGGGTGTAGTCTATTGTCTTTCACGGTCAGCAATTAAAAATTATCTAAAAAATAATTGAGGGGTTCTCTATTGTCTTTCACGGTCAGCAATTAAAAATCATCTAAAAATAATTGAGGGGTTCTCTATTGTCTTTCACGGTCCGCAATTAAAATTGAATTAATTCATTAATTAACAATCAGATAGAATTTAAAGGACAAATCGATAATTGCTGCTAAATATTTGTACTATTTAAGTATCTCTCAATT
>JAUBWS010074176.1:0-13426 GCA_032270445.1 Darlingtonia californica
CGCAGTAACTATTTCTACCATAACAATAGTATCACCAAAACAACATGGAAAAAGAGCCAATCACGTCACTTTGTTACTCGCACTATCAACCAATCAGCGTATCTATTTTTAACAATCGAAGTTTAATGGAGTAGGGAAAAATGCCCGGAGCGGTATATTTGATAGACTAGTACAGACTGAGCTTGCGAGGTGTGTGCGAAGGTTGAGGGCCAATATTTTCAATTACGGACCGACATAAAGAGTTAATATTGGATGTATTATACTAGTTTATCAATTAAAAACAATAGGGAATGATAAATTTGAATCTGCTTTTATCAACTTTTAATTTCTTTTACCGCCCGGGCGGATTATTACAACGAATATTATAACATTACAACAACAACAAACACCAATAATAGAAAATTTCTTATCTTGACTGAAAATTAAACATCATGTGATATTCAAAGTATAACAACAAAAACACTAGAAAATATGTTTAACACAACTGAAAACATATCACATGATACCATAACAAACAATGGAATCGAATGCAGTCGAATGTTGCAATGACCAAAAAAGGAGATTGTTTTGATATTTTTATTTGCGAAATACACAGAGATATTTTTATTGACTAGAAAAATGGATTTTTATTGTATTGTTTTCTTGTAAAAAGGAGAAGGAAGAGTAATTTTACTACTGGTCAACGTTTACACGCTTTTTTTTTAATAAGAATACGCTTTATAAGAATGTTCAAGATGAAAGTTAAGAATGTCTTAAGAATATTGCCATGTTAAGATTTCTAAAGTTCACAATTTATTTTGTTAAAAAAAAACGCATACGATTGGAAAATTTTTATTTTGTTTGTTTGGTTTATGTAGGTGCTATTTTCTGTAATTATCAATGCAAACATTCTCTCTCATGGCTCTCCATTGCTGTTGTTTTACAGTTTCCTTTTTCTTTCAACTTCTTTAGACAAATATTCATAGCGATGGCCTAGGAAAAACGCAAAAGATGTCTTGGGCTTTGTGTTACCTAAAAGTCTTAAGTTAATTGTTTTACCCCTTTTTTGCCTTTTGAGTTTTATTTTTTTGTTCCTGGATACGAAAAGTTACGTATAGCCTTAAGAATCTACTTAAGAATATAGTAGGATGATTTCGACTAAAAAGTTAAGAATATCCATCATGAAACAAAAAAACACCATTCTTATAAAAAAAAAGCGTGTATATTAAATGTACAATTGTTCAATGTTCACTAAACAAAGACTTTATTTCTGCTTGGGATGAGTTTTGGAATATTGTCTTGTGACAGATATCAACGGCAGATGTAGACATTGGCGAAACTGAACTGCTTTGGCTCGACCATCGGACCATTTATGATGTCCGACATCTCTTGTTGTTGTTTCGACGAAACATTATGGTATGAAGCTAAGCTTTCCACATTTTTATGCCCACTTAACTGTGCAACGTGCATCGGATGGAGGTTATTGTTCAATAAGCTAGAAATTTGACTGACAAAAGCAAAATCAGCAGTTTTCCTTGCGCAATGGTTAGCTATTTTTGATCTACTGGATGAACTTTCAACGAGGATTTTCCTAGCATCATTCATCAAGGACCCAAGAAGGTTTTTTCCCATTGGACGGTGTATATATATAGGACTGACACTTATTCTTTTGTTTATAACTTTATTCCTTTCGTTTAGATTAGACCACATTCTTATTTACTAAATAAAACATAAGAACGACATATTTATTTGTGGTCTGATCTTATAGTTATACTCAGTGACTAAATGGATTGGTATTTTTTATCTGTCAGTGATGTCAGTGATGCAGATGCAGTCCAGGGCTGGAACATTGTTGTCTTCGAAGTGGCTGACAGGGTTTCTCGATGTTGCGTCTGCGAAGTGGTTCTCCTTTCCGGGCATGTGCTTGATATCGAAAAGCCACATCAGAGTGCGTTGTTTGAGCCGGAAGAGACGTGGGTTTGAGATCTCATCACGAGCTCTATCACCGAATAATTTGACGAGTGGTTTATGATCAGCAACGGCCAGCAAATTGTCGCATCCTTGGGTGAAGTAGCGAGTTTGTTCTAGAGACCAGCGTTTGCCAAGGCTTCTCCTTCAACAGGTGCGTATCTGATCCAGCCGGTCTCAAGAAACGGGAACCAGCTAGGCTAGGGTGTTACAGTCGCAGTGTTTTTGGGACAGGAAGAAGCCGATTTTTGATTCCTGTTTCCGTAATTGTGAACCCTGCAAAATCGACGGCTTTCTTGGAATTTTTTTGTTGTTGAGGATGACACCGTTGGTACCGAGAAGCTCTAGGAATCATCATCCTCCACCAATGTGCCTTGAGCTCTGTATCCCACATAAGGGCGTCCGTCATCGACACATTTTGTCTAACGCTTACGAAGATTTCGTCAAAGCGTCTTGCATAGCCGTTCCCACTGGAAAGGAAGCCTTGATGTGCCATTCTGTAACGGTATCGACCCCACGGTGTGATAACTGAGGTATAGTGGCGATCCTCTGGTCCTATTGGAACGGAGTGTAAGCCATTCCGAGCATCAGTTACGGACTTCCATGTGTGTGGTGGGACGGTTTTTGCTTGCTGAAAAGGAGGTTTGACCTGGTGAGTCTCTCGGAGACAATGTAGTGTGCCATCTGGTTTGCGTGCCAAGACCATCCGGTGACATCATTCTGCCGGCTCGCCTATTGGAACTTTCTCCAACACTCCTAAATGTACATCATTGTCTAATTGCTCCTTGACAATATCCTGTCAATGAAGTGCAACATATGTAGGGGTGTGGACGGTCGACGGGGTTGCTTCAGGATCAACGTAGAGGGATATCGTTGGGCCTGTCATCCCTGGTAATGGCTGGTGTGTAATGATGCGAAGCAATCGAGGATCTTGTTGTTGTTTTTCGGGGAGCAGGTAAAGGGCAATTCCTTTGGTTGAGAAGGAGGAATTTTCCGAGCAGGACATCCGCATGCAGCTTGTGGGCTACTTTCAATTGGAGATGCATCAGTTGCTGCACCAACCCGAGGAAAGTCTCTTGTAATAATGTCGAGCTAAATTAATCTGCTGTTATCAGAGCTGACAAAGGCCATGACGACTCTGTTCTGATACTTCCTACTGTGGTACCTGTCAGACGCAGAAGTATAGCTCCTAGAACTTGGATATTGCATTTGCCGCTGGTTTGCGGCATAAAGTGTATGTTTAACAGCGATCAGGTCGTCTTTCAAAAATCCGCATCTTAGGTAATCTTGTAGTCCCCACAAACATGATTGTGCACCAGTGTCTGTAACTAAGGTGACTGTAGATGGTTTAATTGATGGCACTGGATAATGTACCTCGTTGTAGTCTGTTGGTGATACACTCACTTTCAGTTTCAATGTAGGTACCTTGCCTCTGATTCATGCATAAAACGACCGAGCATTTTCACCTTTACGTTGCTTCAGTAAAAGGAGGTCTGATCGGCGAACACTCACTGCTACTGGGATCACAGCAATCCTCTTTATTAACGTGAGGAGAATGTCTTCAGTTGTGGAAGCAATGTCAATGTTGCCACCTCTTCAAATTGTAATACCACACTTTTACATTGTCGGCTACCATTTTAAGTAGTCCAATATCGCATAGTATTGGCCCGTCATAAAGAGTGACGTAAACAGTTTAAAACCAATTAAAACCCGGGATTTCAATATTGGACCACTTGAAATGGTGGACTAGTTAATACTATTTGGAATAGTTGTTGCCTTGGAATAATTTGTTGTGGCTGGTTGTGGTTACATGCTACCAGAAGTTGTGACTTGTTGGTGGTTGGTTGTGACTGCATGCGTTGGCTGGTAGCTGCTTGCTGTGGCTAGTTTTTGCTGTTGTTGGTTGAGGCTGTTTCTGATTGGTTGCTATTTGTGGTTGTATGGTACCAGTAGTTGCTAGTTCTTATTGGTATAGTTTCTACCAGTAGTATCAGTGGAGTCATGTCTGATAAGTTAAGGTGCTGTTTGCGTAAACCGAAGTCCTGAGTTATATTCTCTTGCTAGGATATCGATAGTGAAAATTTCAAACAACTGTTCATTCTGCATTGTGACGTAAGATATTTCAAAGAAGGCAGGACCCGTTTTTAACAGTTCATAAAAAGAGATTATTTTGGGTGAATGATCATATCGGTAGTGTTGGTGGTGGCTGTCGATGGTTGCAGCTGGTTGCTGCTTTTGACTGGTTATGTTTAATTGTGGCTGTTTGTGATTGGTGGTTGCTGGATTTGCTTTTTTATGATTATTTGTGATTGATTTCTACTGTATATTACTGGCGATTGTTAATTACTGTCATTAATGCCTATAAGTTGCTCGTAGCTTGTTGTTGTTAGTATAGGGTTTATACGGTCAGGGGAAATCAGGGGCATAAGGGTCTTTGACCAAAAAGTCAGGGAAAGTCAGGGAATTTTAAAGTGGTCAGGCGAATTCAAAGTTTTCATGGGTGGTCAGGGGGAAAAGTTGATTTTTGATTATGGGAGGGTCGAATATCTTTTTTGTTTTTGTGGCCAAAACGAACAAGAGCGAACATGGAGGGGAGGGGGGTCAAAATTCCTTGATTTTGGACGAACGTACTTTTTGAATGCCCCCATGCTTATCTCTAGATGTCTAAAAAAGTAAAAAGACTAACATATTTCCAAAATAAATTTCACACAAGTAACCATTTGTTTTGAAAAAGTTAATGCTAACTTTTACTTAGATGTAGTTAAAGATTTAAAGGTTTTGTACTTGTTACATTGTTACTTGTTAACTTCCACATCAACCTGAGAACCAGAGTGCTGTTCTTAAACAGTTTTGTTCGCAGCTGCCTCGTGTATGCATGTCAAAACTGGAACGTTAATAGTCACCAATTTGATCGCCTTGACGTCACATACCGCACCTTTTTACGACGGATGGTACGTGGTGGTTTTAGATGTGTTGACGAGACAAATAATTATTTCCAACTACTTCGTATAAATAACGCTCGTTTACATGAAATATGTGGTACATCAGATTTGAGTCTATTTATCAAGTTTCAGCAGCACAATCATGCTGCTCACGTTGTTCGAGCGCCACTGTCAAGGTCGATAAAATTGTTAATGTTCAACGATGATCGACATACGAAGAAGGGTCGTCCGTTAAAGTTTTTACTGGATCAAGTTGTTGAATATAAAAATGTATCACTAGATCAATATTGTTCCCTTGCATTAAAGCAAGAGTATGAGAGGTCGACGTAGGGTTGTCCCTCCTACTATGAGTAGGCCTCATGTGTGGAGAGGTATAGCTCTACGTCAAATCATGTCTAGGAAAAGGTGGTTGTAGAAATATCATTATTATTATTGATTTTATATATTTTATATTACTTTCATGTGTTTGCTTTCAATATCGTTTCTATGTTACTTTATTGCTGATTCATTTATATGACACACTATTGTCTTGTATTATCATAATACAAGTATTGAATAGATCCTTCAGATCTTTATTTTCTGAATCACTGTTTCTTAAGTTCTTAGTAAAAAGCATTGGTTGGTTTCATATGGTCATACGAATAAAGTGTATAGGTCTCCTAAAAGTCAGGGATAAAATACTGTATTCACTTCAGAAATCAGAAAAATATACTATAAGCACAAAAATCAGGGGAAAATATTTTCCAATGGCTGTATACACCCTGTAGTAGTGGTTGGTTGTGGTATTATGTTGTTGTTACTTGTGATTGGCTGTAACTGGTCGTGGGTGATTGTGACATGAATATTGGATTAAAAGATCAATATAAATTACAATTTTGCATCTGATGTATTCAATTTACGTCAATAAATTTTCTAGTAGGTTTACTTAATTTTTAATTGCAATCATAATTAGTTTCTTATCCTGAAGTCTGGTAAGTTCCGAATTCTTATATAAATTTTAATGGCGCTGTGATGTTGTGTTTGTGGGGGAAAACCCCGTAGCCAGTGCATTTTTGTCAGGGTCTGGCACAGATAACCTGGTAGTCTGGTGCGAATCTCTAAGAATCAAACGCATTAGAGGCACTGATTTATAGTTTCCCTCTGCATAAATTCGCCTGCTGCTATGAAATACTAAATATGGTTATCTGTTTGCGACGATCACAGTCTAACCATTTCGAAAAACGCAATAGCATTCAAACCTCTATTGATGTAATTGTAAAACGGACGAATTCTGGAACTACAGGAGGGTACTATGGCGATCATGCATGTATGAGAAAAAGGTACTTCCCTGTAGCCTGCACCAGACTGCAACACTGGTACAGAAAATTTAATATCCTGCAGTGCGCAGTAGACTAGCTTCCCGTGGTCCTGATACACCTAGAACCCCTGGCTACGGATGCATGAAGGCTCGATTATTATTTAGGAATGGCTCTTCAAATTCTTAATATACACTGTCAGCAACGAGGGTCTCCTTTAATTAAAAACATTTCAGGGCACCATGCAGAATAAAAAGTGATTGGCGAATTTCACTACCGAAAGCTTCGCTAATTTTGACTCAGGTTTACGCTTCCAGCACCTTAGCCATACGGCCAAGGCTCCCAATTAGTACGGATGGATACAAATTTTTTGTTATGGTACCAGCTTCACTACGTGATCTTCTAGATTCTATTTTTATTCGAAGTATCATAGATAAAGCATGCAACACTTAGTTGATTTCTGTTCCGAGAAATGATGAAACCACGACGGTAGTGACGCAAGAGAAAGAATTAATTTGAGCTTGTGATAGCGAGCTTTCTTAAAACATGATGATAATGGCAGTTTCTTTGTTTGAGTTGTCGTGTATTTAATGACAATAAAGCGGTTTTGTTGATGAAATTTGATAATTCAAGTTTCGAAATAGAGAAAGTATGGCTTGGATGCCATTACGGTTAATAACATAGATGCGTTCATTGAGAGTTTTGTTTTGGTAGATAATACTTAGTTTATGTTTCGTATACCACGTTGAAATGTGCATTTAGATGAGGATATAGAAAGAAACTTTATTTTAAGATTTATATGAAACATGGATGAGACAGAAGTATTTTACAAGATAATTGGACTTGTAAAGGAACATCACAAGATAGTGACTGAGCTTTTATCAAAGCTAGCACTCAACAATACATCTAGTACTTCTACTGATCCGAACGAAGCCCTCTCCGAGATTCTCAAAGCCCATAAAGATAAATTGACTGCTATGAAATGCTTGCAGTACGCCTCCAACAAGAATGAAGTATTTGACAAAGGACAAGTTAAACCAAAAATATATATAGAAAGGCTAGACAGCACGGTCAGTTTGAACCTATTTATGAACATTGAAGGTTTGATACCGTTTATACAAAGTGCAGCTCAATGTACTGATACAAGACATAAACAATGCCCCAAATCGACGAAATATCACAAATGCCATCAAGAGAAAAACAACAAAAAAGGATATATCCCTCACACAGCTTGGAAACAGTTTCACCAATGTCGTGATTGTAAACAAACGAACGGCACTTCCTCGTGCTGCATATGTTGTTCGAGCTGCAAACGATGTGGCTATTGCAATGCCACATTACCTCCTCATAAACAATGTTCCACGTATCGACTGATTTCAGCACTTCGAGTGCTCTTATGCTTTCGCAACTTTTCTGCACATGTAACAAAAGCAAGACTGAAAGAGTTTCTTGACGGTAAGGAAGAACTTCACGATTTCCCATTGATAAAGTCATGGAAAGATTTAGCCTCGGCTACTAAGGAAGCTTATATGGAAATAGTTGAATTTCTAAGTAAATACAATATACAGCCTTATTATTACAAGGCCCAACAAGATCACAGGATACAAAATGTCTTAGATGGAACTTCTCAAGATATTTTGAAGACATACCATCGATGCATTTTGGAGCACTGTCAACGTCAAGAAAAGACTGATGATCTGAAATCTGCAATAAAAGATCTTCAGCAAGACATGCAACAATTCATTCGAATTCAATCTCGTAACAGTCACACTGAAGGTACTTAACTTTATATATATGACATTTTCAGTCTTTTGAAAGAAGACAAGGCGGGGTCTTATAATATTGTTAAACAACATTAAAGGGTATAGAAAGGACGAAAATTGTAAACATTTCTCTGTAATGTTAAGCAATTTTGTTTTTATTTGATGACTAAACAGTTTTATAGTTCTAGCTGTGCTGCTAAATAAATGGGCTTTTCTAGAAAAAAAATACACCGTTGGGGTAGGGGATATTGGAATTCCATTTCACTCCGTTGAATTTTTTATGGAAATTCCATGCATAGGGTGGACAAAAAATTGATGAAATTCGGTGGGGGGTTTTGTCAAAATTGTAATATTTCAAGGAGTACGTACTAAATTACACCAAAATCACAGGCTTATGCTATGGGGTATGTCCTGAAAATTGGATTTCTAAAGCGTTAAGGAGATTTTAGTAAAAAGATATATCCTTAACCCCCGGATGCAACCTTTTTCCTGGAAAAGTCCATTCTTCTATATATGAGTAAAGCTAACTAAGATCTTTCCATTCAGTCAGTCAACCTTCCCTTTTACCCCATCCCAAAAAAATAGAAAGCTCTAGTGGGAAAGTTGGTTTCTATTTGCATCTCATACACTCCTTCGTTTTGCAGGCTGAAGATTCACCTACTAGTACTGAAGTATCCCCATATCCACTGACAAGTCCTTGTCTTTTTGTTTGAGATGCGTTCTTTGTACTTTACGGCCAGATTTTCACCTACAGCACCAAATAGTTTATTAACCAAATGCTTTGTTTTCACTTTAGAGGGTTCTTATGAAATTAAAAGAGATAGTTCAAGGTAATCTGCTGCTTTTGTTTATTCAGATTTTATTTGTGCTTTGAATTGTCCGCGCCCATATACATTCATTAGAAACTGCACATTTCCCCAATGTGACTTATTTGACTTATTTGACTTATTATTCGAGCTAACTCAAACTCCATTTACAAGCTTTAACATTCTTCGACTTCTCCTGATGTTCTTTAGTACATTAGTGTCCAAACAAGTACCATGTCGCAGCTGGACTGTATAAGTTGTTATTGCTGGTCTTTTTATTTTTGTTGCCTAATGCTTCGGTTTCCAGGGTAGAAGTTCACTTAACCTCGTCTTTGTTTCTCCAACTTTCCCCATGACACCAATTTCAACAAACTTGTTAAGCTTGGAATGAGTGGAACAACATTCAAATTTGATAGTGAAATAATATTATAAAGAAGAATGAAACAAACTTTTCATTCAAATGAATGATGAAAGTGTTTAAACTTATAGTGTCCTGCGAACCGTAGGAAAAACAGTTATTAAAAATATTTTTTTCAATGTAAGAAGGATTTTATTGGTGTTGAGAGAAAAAAATCATTAAACTCATTGCAAAATCATTTTGTATTATCTTGATGAAAAAGAAAATTATAGCTAATTAAAGACATTTATCTCCAGGCGCGGATACAGGGGTGTAGCAAAATTCCAGTAGAAGAGTCATTAAAAAGTAATTATCTCTTGCATATTGACAATACATAATGACACTTTTACAGTTGTCACTCTCCTCCTGAAATTTTGCTACTCCTCTGTATCCGTGCCTGATCTCTCCTTGTTTTTATAATGTCCTGTATACCTTAATAGACTCCATATCCCCGACGTATGTGTTTCAAAATTTTGTAAAATTTTGTTATTTAGGTTTGAAGACGTACCCTATGAGCCCTAATCTTAGTTTTTGCTCACCTATTGAAACCTAATTGACCATCTCGATCACAAGTTTGTCATGTTTTTAGAAAGTTTAACGAGCATGAAGAAGTCGATTTTTACTATCCCTATATAACAAGAGAAGAATCAGAAAAGCTGCTGGAAGATGAAAAATCAGGCGCGTATCTTATCCGAAGATCAAAAAGTTGTACCCAACATTTTGTGTTAACCTTCAAGTAAGTTTAACGTATCCTAAAAACTACAAATTCGACGTTTACGTACATGGTTATCTTGTCTGAAGCTCGCATAGTTGTTTCAAAGTGTTTGACCTTGGAAGAAGCAAACCTAATCCTTATATGACAACATATCTTATAAGTTGTTTTAGAGCGATATAAAAGGTATGGGAAGGTGGGTTTGATCCCTGCTAGTGTGATGTCGAGTTGTTGTGGCCGATAATTCGTCAACCTAACATAGTGAAGACTGTTCTCGACCGACCTGCTCGTGACGTGATTTTGATATGAAAGTTGACTGTTGTCTGTTGACCCTCCTGGAAAAACGATCGCTGTGTAAAATCTTGGTTGTGAAGCCATCCAAAAAAATATCAGTCTCTGTCTTTTGCTTGCCATTAAAAATAACTAAGGTAGATTTTGATGGACGAGTAAAATACGCAACGAAGTATTGATAAACATCTTATTGATACTTGTACATTTTTTTTTGATAAGCAGGCAATGTGGCATCAAAAATCGCTTCCTTTTTTTAACTAAAGTTTTTTCTCTTTGTTGCTCTAATTTTTTAAACAAATTTAACTCCTAAAACATTTCGAAAAAACAAATTTGAAATTGCTTGAAAGATTTCAAATAGTGGAGCAATTTTCTGAAACACTAATTTGATTAAAGAAGGTGATAGAAAATGAAGAAGAAAAAACGAATTTTTTACTGAAATAACGCAAATGTCGGAAGTTTTCATAATAGAAACCTGACTCTTTTACAATCTGAAAAATTGTTTGAAAATCTTCCTTCGACGTAATTTAATGACCAAAGTTTAGCAAAGCAACAAGAAAAATTGTCTCCAACTAGTATTTGCGTTATTTCTGTAAAAAGCTCTTTTTTTTCTCCTTCTTATTTTTCTTCAACTTCAATTCTTCTCCCTTCAAATAAACACTAAGAAATTGTTCCACTCTCGAAATCTTTTCAACAATGCAAAGTATATTGGTATTTGTGGGATATTCAAGAAGTTACATTAGTTTGAGGGATTGGTACAATGAATGGAAATGAAAAAACAGACTATAATAAAGATGAAAAAAATTGACAATTAACACAATTGTACAATATTTACCTTTTTTGTTAGGCAAGAGGAACGTTGCAGACATCTACATTTAGAAACCGATGGTATTTATGAAGAATTTAAATTTGTGAACGGAGTTGTAAGTTATTCATATGAATGTTCAAAAATGTTCGGAAAATCTTTGAATATCTAAACCTTTCTAAAATATGTTTTATATAATATCTGCTTTTCATGATAATTTTTACTCTTTTTTTTCAGATAAAGAAGCGATTTCATACATTACTTGTTGCCTGCGAAGAATATCTCAAAACATTACAAGATCATGGATTTGTACCAAAACCTTACATTAGTATGTACGCTTTTAAACAGGCTTTAATCAATTTTGTTCCAGTAAAGTTTCTAGAATAGCTTGAGGGGTAATTGACTTAAATAAATAAATTAATTTACCAAATAAATCTTCTTATCTATCTATTAAATAGAAAAATAATGTCCAATATCGAAACCAAAAACGTTAGAAATGTGAAAATGACTTGGTGGATGAAAGTCGGAAGGCAATGTGCGCGTTGCAACTAGCTTTCAACTTTTGAAACGCTTAGAAAAAACTTTTTCAAAAAGAGAGCAAAACAAGCAATAGACAAAGTCATTGTCATTTCTCCTCTTGTGTTTTCATTCCTAATTTTAAATCTAACCTTCGTTTCTGTTTTTATATTTTTCTTATAGTCCAAAAAAGTGAATACGTAGTAGCACAGGAAGAACCGTGAGCATATTCTGTAATTATTACTTTATGCCGGTAAATTGGCAGAACCATTTGCATTGTTTGGATTTTTGGAACAATTTCATAAAGGTTTCTGCCTTGAAAATTCAAAAACCAGTGAATTTCTCAATTTTTTTTCACGGGGAGATCTTTCAAGATCCTTTCAAGGAAGGAATTTGTAATAGAAGGATAGATATCAATTAATATCTTTTGTAACTAGATTTGTTGCGTATTGTTTTGCAAAGCACGAACTTTTATTGGAAAATCATAATAGAATCGCTGACTTTAACCAATCAAAGAAAGCGATTTTATTTTGCATCTTTCCAAAAGTTCCCAGATCACAATCTAATGCTGCAAAGTTGAATAACTATTGTGGTTTATTTTGAGCGATGTTCTGAAGTTTTTCCAAACTTGAGATATTTTGATATTTTTATTGTCAACCATTGGTTGGAAGTTTGACATATTACCCTCTATTAACAATGAAGCACTAGTGTTATTTCTTTTTACAGGGATGGAGCAACAGGACAAGAGGTGGTCAGGAATGAAGCAGCTGCACAAGATATTGACAGACAATCTTCATCAGAAAGTGACGATAAAGAAGAACCTCCAAAAAGAATAAATGAAAATGTCGAAGTTTTACCATGGTTCTTTGACGTCGATCGTGATGGAGCAAATGAAATACTAAAGGATGAAAATGTAGGGACATATTTGCTGAGGAAGAGCACTACGTATCCTGGTGGTTTTGCTTTGGCCGTCAAGTATGTCAGCATAAATTCATTATGTTTTTGTTTTGAAAATTAATGATCATGATCGTTCTCAGAGAAGAGGATGGAGCAACGATGCACGGCGTTACTGATGATAATGGTCCTCTGAGGATGACCATGATCTATGATTGAAACGCTATGTCCTCGATTGTTCCGCGCACCATCGAATGGTACAGATTGTGTATCTTACCAGCGGCTACTGAAGTGACTGAATCAAAAATGCGACACTTTTTCCACAGGGACTGGATAGTTCATTGGTAAATTAGTTAGAGAAGAGTCAGAATCTCACTTCAGTCCTCAGTTTTCCAAATCTACGGGTTGATCAGTTAGCTTCAGGTGCTCTTACAATTTAGAATAATGATATTGTTTGAAAATAAGTAAAGTACACTTTCTTCCAAATGTTCGGTTCTATCTCATCCGACGAAAGAAAGTTAATAAAAGCTTTACCAAAAACTGAAATCATATAAGAAGAACTCTTGACATACCAAGCTTTTAAACAGAGTTTAAAATCAAAATCTAAATCCAGCTTCTCTTCTTCCGCGATATTTTTCTCTCTCTCTCGAGGTTAATTTCACTAAAAGTTTACTTGTGGTTTCGATTTTAGAATTATGTTTGAAGGTCAACAACTGCAACCCAAAGAATTAGCTGAAAAAAACATGAAAGGAAATTTTTTAGAATAAAATAAGACATGATATGATATGATGTGATGATTTACCAAGAATATCCTCTTCAGTTCTTCATGAACAGCTTTCACTGAGGGTCCTACCCTCCTGGAAACATCTTCATCTCAGGGTATTACGCAGAATTAACAGTGATTGGTGAAATACACCTTTCCCGAATTAATTATTCGAAAATTAAAACTTATGATTTTAAACACTATACAAATGTAAGACCAAATACAAAATTTCAATGAAAGCTCTTTTATAATTCAGTCTCAATAAGCTTTTGAAAAAACTTGTTTGCATGAAAACGAG
>JAUBWS010074187.1:0-24768 GCA_032270445.1 Darlingtonia californica
TTCAAAATTAACGCCACTTTTTTAAAAAATATCCATTATTTTGGCCTTTATAACGCCGGCCCTTTTTACACCGGCCCATTTAACGCCGGTGGCAAAAAATTAACGCCATTTAGGGCCGGCGTAAAAAGGGCCGATAAGGTACACAAAAATGCTTCTTCGTCTATCTTTTTCCTTGTTTAACATTTTTTCAATAACTCATTTCAGACTGTTTAAAATTAGAAATTCTTTTACTTTTTCAAAACTTCTTTTTAAATTCTTTCATCAAAACGTGCTGATTTTGTCTTTGAAGCTCAACGAGAACTTTCCAGTACCGTACTAAGTTCGTTAAAAAGGTCTTACACTGAGTTATTGTTTGCTCCCTGTTGATTATGCAAAGAAAAGTGAGAATTTAAGCACAGTTGTACCAAGTTCCATCTATAATATTTGCACTATTAGAGATTTTTTCATGAAAATTTTCACATTTTAGGTGTTAGTAAACTTGATTCTGTTAGTTCGTAGGGTGGAAATATTCCGTTCGTTTTTGAGAGATAAATTTGATAAGGTTTCTGAGGAAAACGTTTTCAACATCTTGTCATTTATGGTTTAATATTTTGGTGATATTTTGATATTAATTGTAACTTTTTACAGTACAGTAAGTCAAAAGATTTTACGAAATTTCTCGGGATAAAAAGGAATATTGTTTTTCCAAATTTTTGCCGATACCTTAGAAAGGCCTAAGCTATTTTCCTAGTCGTTCTTGTTTTGCGTATTTTATGGAAAGGGTTATGGGAAATATTGGGCTGCTTCCTCATACCAAGTGGGCAAATTATAGTAAAATACCTTATGTGGAGGAGTGTTTTTCTTTTTTAACCATAGCACGCAATCCTGCATGCCTTTTAAAAAGAAAACACTCCCCCACATGGGTTTGTTCACGATTTTGCCCACTGGGTACCTTCTTTCTGTATTTTTCACTGTATACTCCGTTTTTCCTTTTTAGCATGTTAATAAGTTCAACCTATAAGTGTCCTTATTCCCCTGGATTTTCTTTCTTTTTCCAGTTTAAAAGTAAAGAAGTCTATAAATTTTTTCTAGCTTCAATTAGGCTGCGGGCTGCCTTAACTTTCCTTTCCTCTGATTTTTTCTTCTACGATTTCGCAATCATACTGTTTTGTGGAATACAGTGTATCCTAGTTTATACTAGGAGTTATCCACTTTGGAGGGACCCAAAATAATCGTTCCAGTTTCCTAATGTTGTCAAGGACCTACTGTAATATTCCTAGAAAAGTCTTATAAATTATTATTATTTTTTTCAAAGAGATTGAACACTGCGTTACACATCGCATCGCTTGGTGGGCATACAGAAGTTGCAAAGATCCTTATAGAACACGGTGCACCGGTCAACCTGCAGGCTAAGGTATGTTTTGGTGCCATTTCGTGAAAATAAGATACATTTATGAAGGTATCTGTAAGGTGTGAATAAAAGATACATTTATGAAGGTGTCTGTAACGTTTGAATAAAAGATACATTTATCAAGGTATCTGTAAGGTGTGAATAAAAGGTCATACCCTATCTATCAGCCTAAAAAAGGCGCTGGTTGCCTGAACGGGGGTTCTGAGTTTGAATCCCTTGCGAGGCTTTCGGTAGCGAACTTCACTAATCACTGTTAATTCTGCATGGTACGTTGAGGTGTTTCCAGGAAGGCAAGACCCTTATTGATAGCAGTTTATGAAGAACTGAAGAGGCTATCACCATCAAATAAACACCATCCATTACATTTAATCATTAATTCTTAAAATGTTTTCATTTTTAGGACGACATTACACCATTATACATGGCTGCACAAGAAAATCACAATGATACGTTGCAATTACTCTTAGATTATGGTGCTAATCCCCAAATTGCTGCCAGGGTAAGTTTAAAAATAACATGTTATCCGTCTTCTTATTGGTTAAACAATTAAACACCACGTGACAGTATATTGGTAAACCAGTCCAATTCTGTCTTGTGATTAAAGGCGTGTGTATTGCAATCAGCACGCACGATAAAAGAACATTTTTCTAATCCGATCATTATAAATTTTTTAACCCTTTGGGGGCTGAGATTTAGAGGCAGAGTTTAAAATTAAAATTTGAATCCGTTGCACGCCTCGCTTTCCGCCATCTCGTCCCCAAGGTTACTTTTCCTGGAACTTTTGTGTCAAATTTTACAAACATGTTAGGTAGGCTGGCTGGATCGTCCCTATCTCCCTTATGCTTTGTTTTCGTCTGGGAAGAAAGTTTTAACATTTAGTATAGTATCCAGACTATTAGACATTTTTGAACAAAGTTTAACTAATGTGACAATCGATTTATAAACTAATATTACATAGATCTGACTATGTTTGTAACAGGAAAATTTATAGTATTATATAAGTGATATAACCATTGGCTGTTCTTATTTATTTGTTTTTGCTATTTTCGCTTGCTCTTTTTTGGCGAGGTTTTGTTTCAAAGATAACACACAAAGTTTTTTTGTGTGAAACATTTTAGGGCAAATTTATGTCTGCAGAACAAATGACGACAATCGGTTTATAAGCCATTATTACATAGATTTGACTATGTTTGTAACAGGGAAATTTATAGTATTATATTAAGTGATAAACCATTGGCTATTCGTATTTATTTGTTTTTGTTATTTTCTCTTGCTCCTTTTTGGCGAGGTTTTTGTTTCAAAGATAACACTAAAAAAAGAAAGATATATAGAAAAATAAATGGGTGATAGATCGAAATAATTGAAATATTATTTCCAATTTTTTTCGTTTCTTGAATAATTTATATAGATAGGTGTTTCCTGTTTTAAGATGTTATTTATGAGGTGCTGTTTAAATAAAAATCATCTACGATGGTTGCAAAATGATTAAATCTTTCCCAGTTGGCAAAAACAAAATCGTCTGTTACGGAGGAGTGTATTTTTTCTATTGAAGCTACAAGCAATATGCATGTCGCTTCACTAGGAATAAACTCCTCCACGGACATTTTTCTGTCTGGAGTTCTGTCGAATATTGCACTCCTCCGTTTTCGCAAATTTAAAAAAAATTCGGTACCCTTTGTCTGGAAAGTGATTATCTTTTTGATATCATCTGCTATAAGCTGTTTTTTTGTGTTTTTCTTGGGTTTTTGAAGAATCTTGTTTGTTTGTTTGTTGTCTGTATTTTTTTATAAATCCAAGTACAGGATAGGTGAGTATGTTGTTTTTATTTATTTTATTAAAACATTTCTAGAAAAAGTTTTTAAAGCTCTCCATGGTCACAGCCCAATTTTCATATCTGAGATCTTTGTTACAAAATGTTCTGGTTATAGTCTTCGATCGGGTCCTCACCCTTATCTTACCACAAACCAGTCCAAGTCTTTTGGGACAAAGTCCTTAAATCTTAGGGGTAGTTTAATCTAGAATCGACTACCAAAAAGCGTTAAAATTTCTTCTAGCCTAAATATTTTCAAATCAAAAACTGTTGGATGTGAACAGTTTATGCAATTACGATATTTGTTTATAAATTTTCTATGTTGGTTTTTTTTAAGTACATTTTTGTAACTTCCGCAGTAACAACAATAAGTAAATTGATAATGATAATGATAAAAAATTTATTTGTACCAGAACAACCAGAACAGTTTTATGAGAACAAGAAGCCCAAATTTGGTCATGTGAAAATTTTTAAGAACAATCTCGAGTTTTTAATTTTTGAACATATCCTCATGTACAGTCTTTTTTATAAAAATCAGATAATTTTCTCGGCTTCAATGTTCTTATTTTCTTCTTAATTATTTAGAATACTTTATGTCTGCTTATGACCCTTTACCAATTATGGTCTAGTTTCCATTGAGAACAAACACATTTGACAGACATGCAAGCCTTTGTAAACTTGTTGCCAAAAATAACCTTATCAAAACAGAACAGAGCGTAGGGATAGTAAAAGAATTTCATTTCAGTCAAAAGCTGTCTCAGAAGTATCAATGAAATGACATACTGACTGAATGCAAAGCACTTCAGGCTGTCTTCTATGATTTAAGGTGTCATAGTAATAAAAGCAAATCTCTTATGTATTGTTTTTTGTAGAGTAAATTTTATAAGAACCGTTGAGCTCAGATTTCTCCTAAAAATAAGAACAAAGTGTTGAATGAATGAGCTATCTCTATCGGCAATTTCTATTAAAAAGAATACTTATCTCAAAATGTCGGATTTTTAAAATGTTGTTTAGACTTTAGAATAAGAACAATGGATAAGAACAATTGAAACTCAAATCGAGTGAGACTTTAGAATAAGAACAATGGATTAGAACAATTGAAGCTCAAACCGAGCGAGACTTTAGAATAAGAACAATGGATAAGAACAATTGAAACTCAAATCGAGCGAAAAAATAAGAACATTGAAGCTAAGCAAAATTATATGGTTCTTATAAAAAAAGAGTGTAAATAAATGAGAATGGTTTGCATATGACGAACATACGACGTACGATATATCACTTTGTCCGATCTCGGTAGATAAACAATTACCGGATCAGAATTTTTACAAGCCTGTTTATTTTGGAACTTGTAAATAAACAACATAAATAGATGAATCACCGAGTAAAATTAAAGAAACCAGTGGGGAAGTGCATTTCTATTGAAACAATACGCTTTAAAGGTGAATAATACACTCCTCCATAAATATTTTGTCGGCTACAGTATGGGAACGTGGCCTATTTTGTGTTGTAGTAGAATTGTGTTTTTGTTAGCTTAGGTGAGCGATAAAAGGCTTTCACTATCAATAGGGGGCTTTCACTCATATGTTTCCATTTTCTTTGTGAAAGTAAAAAACAAAATGTAATATACACTAAAGTTTTGAACATATGTGATTATTCAATAAAGTTCGCTGTTAGTGAGCAGTTAAAAAGTTCATTTGGACGATAATTTGAAACTTAACAGAGTAGAGTGCATCTGGTAGAGTGGTTTAGGAATTCAAAGAAATTTCAGAAGAATTTAATCTGGTGGTAATTTGTACGGTATGTTGTATTGTATTGACGTAGAATTAGATGCTCTAACCTTAGCCTTAGTACTTCTAGCCTGGTAGATTATCGAAATAAATTATATAAGAAAAGACTTGCTACATCTTTTCATTTACGGTGGAATCTCCATAAAGCGGACACCCGATAAAGTGGACACCTCCACAATACGGACAGTGAGTCGGTGAATGAAACGGAATTATTTACGTGAGATCGCTGCAAAGCGGACATCTCCCTAAACTAAAGCGGACACATTTTTATGATGTTCCGATGGTTTCTGCTTTGTAGAAATTCTACTGTATAAACATAACGAGCATAGTGAATTTTGAGTTCATTCTTAAGGCCACAGTTGGAGTTTGAGGCTTCGTAAGCTTTTATTAGTTAATATGCTTGATAATTTCTACGTTAGAGACCATTCGAAAGTAATATTATCTTAGCTTTTCTTCGCGTGAGACGGAGATAGAGTATTATCTTTCGCAGTACCATTTGCAAAGATACAAGTGCACCTGTCTTGGAGAAAATAATATAAGAACTTTCGGCGAAAACTTATCAAAGAAACAACAATCTTAATATCTTACACACACAATCTTTAAGTGCGACAGTATCGGCATATTTTTATTGCGTGAGTCAGGAAGTTGATGGATGCTTCTTAAATATGGAACGCGTGGGCCACCATTATTTTGTGTTTATCGTATATCTTCTCATATAACATTATTCGGGTGCCACAAACGTCTTTTGGACGTCGATGTAGGAGGTCGTACTGAGCCCTGCTAAATACTTTTTTGTGTAAGTCGGTTCAAAGATGATCAGTATGTTACCAACCATACAAACTTATCAAGTTATGTTGTCTTTACCATGACCCCCTTGTAATGTTGTTTGTATGTCTCGAAAATTATAAAGATGTTAATAATTCTGTGGGGTACATACTGAAAAAGGTGATACACTTACAAACTTATGTATGATTTTTTATCTTTGCGATGACATCCATATAACGTTGTTTGTATGTCTCGAAAATTATAAAGATGTTAATAATTCTGTGGGGTACATTCTGAAAAAGGAGATAGATACACAGACAAACTTTAGCATGATTTCTTATCTTTACCATGACCTCCATAAAATGTTGTTTGTATGTCTCGAACATTATATAGACGTTTTTATGAGTTTGTATTGACCTCTGTAGGGTACATGCTGTATAACTTGGTGCGCAAAGCTCAAATTACCATACAAACTTTTTCATGTTTTCGGTAGAGAAAAAACACTCTAGAAGAAAATGAGAAGATAAGACTGATGCTATCTCGAATTTTTGTCGGTCGTTTTGTTTTCATAAACTGGTTAAATTTTCATTTAGAAGAAAAAGCGAAATTACAAAGTGAGTGAGATGCTATTTTTCAAGTATTCGTTTTTTTATGTTTTCGTAAAAACGGTTTTGTCTGAACAAGAGGCTCAAGGTTTGCCAAGGTTTAAGATTACGGACTGAGATAGACTTAATTATTTTAAGAAACGAATTAGTAAATTTAAGGCGAAAAAATCAACTCAAGTTACAGTCGTAACTCGTGTTAATGAACTTTCAATTTTCTTAGTTGTATTGTAGGTGAAATTCTTCATGGAAGTCTCTTATTTAAACCATCTGCCCGTTTTGTTGTGATTAGTAGAAACGTTCAATCAGTCCAACGATGATCGGACCACCTACTGATAGCCTAAATACAGGCTCTCACTTCTTTCTAAAACATAATTCCAAAAAACTTTAGTCAAGTCCAGGTTAATCGATTCGCTTCTACCAAAAAGCACAAAAATTTCAACGTTCATTGTGAAATAAAGTTTCATTGAAGCTAACGGTAAGAGTAAGAAGTCGAGGCACATGCTTGATTTAGCTTTCAATCTGTTTGAAAACTCGGTATGCAAAGTGTCAACATAGATAACCTGCCTTTTATTGATCTTTCCTAGCGTGCTCTCGACTACCAGACGCGTAACAGAAGAGGCCCTTAGGAGAGTTTTTAGGTGGGAGCCCCTTTAGTGAGGTTAAAGGTATTATACGGGTATAAGATAGAGTGTTCCATTGTTTTAAGAATGCTAGCGTCAGCCTGACTTCTTAAATAATATTGTTTGCTTAATTATATCTATTGTTTTCTAAATCATTCATTGTATTGTCTAAATTTTATCCAAATATGGTAAGTTGCAACTGGAATAGCGGCTTTTTGAAAAAAAGAAGACTCTTTTTATTAGATATTGTTGTTAAGTTATCTTAGTCAGCGTATTAACAGCACTGTTTTTACTTATGCACGTTCCTTTCCTTTAATGGATCGGGTGGAAATTGAGGTACGAATCACCTTTAAAGGGAAAAATTGGTTGCGCTTAAATGAAAGGAATATCATTAGACGCTATTAGATGTCTAGGAAGAAAGCATTGCTTCACTGGGAGGTCTTTTAGGTAGTTAAAAAGTTGTTAATGATCCCCCTTTAAAATCAGATTTTGGAGGTTTGAATTTGAAAAATCTAACTAGTCCATCCGCGTGATAGGCGAAAAGATTAGACAAGAAAATGGGGTCAGTTGTGAAATTTAGACCACTATGTTCTGACATATAGGCATTTAAGGTGAAAAATATATCTATTTGTGACGGTCTATGGGAAAAGGGGACACAAAGCCAACCATAATTTACTTGTGTTTACCTCTCAAAATTTTGCGTGTCGCTTAAATAGAAATGTACTCCTCCACGGATGTTTTTTAGTGATTTTGCCAGCGGGTGGAGTATGATCGCGGTAATAATGTCCAAGCCCCCTTTTCCCATAGACCGTCACATTTATTGCTGATGGCGGCACTTTTTGGTTTCTAAGACAAGTAGCAAATCAAGTTTGCATATTACTGTCAAGCTTAGGTATGGATTGTAGGTTTATGACTAAGCTTTCTTGAGTTTTTTCACTTTAAAAATCGGTAAAAAGTGCTGATTCAGCAAACTTTTATTTGATTTCTCAGGTTGTTAGAATTACATAATCAGGTGGACTAATTGGATTCCAACCTTCAAAATTTAACCTTGAAAGGGGGGATTTTTTTAATTTTTTTAACACCGGATAAACATTTTGTTAATCTTCAAATACCATGCCAATAATAATTTCAAAGATTTAAAGATGTATTTTAAAAAGGGCATTTGGATCGAATTTTTCAAGAAATAACGGTGGGGAGGGGGTCGACTGTGTCTTAGAGAAGGGGCCTTTACTGCCACCTTCCTGATTGGGGCCCCAATAATATAAAAGATGTTGATTTTTTCATCGTTATACATTTTCCTGTTCAATAAGACTACTAAATTTTGTGAAAAAAAATCATCTGCAAGATCCACGTGAAAATTAATATAATTGGTGTAGAAGTGTTGGGGGCCTTAGAGAAATATACATGCTGGGGGCCCTTAGGAATAGCACGCCGTTCCTCCCGTCTATTACGTACCTATCGACTACCCTTCTTTTTTCATTCATGATAGAGGCCCTTTTTTTAAAAGGAAAGCGCGTCCGTTTATTAGACGTTGGCGCCCTTTCTCATTTTTGACTAACATTTTTATTTGGTCTTTAAGCGCTTTAAAGAACTGCAGTCTACTAGTAGGTGCTGACAGGTTGTAGTGATGTTTCCATCTTCAATAATGGCTTTTTTTGTCTCCAAGAAGTTTTCTTTTTCTCCTAACGGCCGCTGCCTCTATTTGATGAAAAAAGGCCTGTTGATAGGCTCTGTTACAGGTTTTCACCCTCTTGATGTTTAGCAAGCTTTGTTTGATTAAGGCTTTTGATATTTATCATTAACATTAAACCGTATAAGAACTGATAAAACCTGTGCTTACACTTGTGTCATCTTTTACGGATGTCAAAACCTGAGCTTAGTGCTAGTTTAATCCTTCAGGTATTATTTTTTTTCTCTTCATATCTGTCTAAGTTATGTGAAAGCAGTGCAGGGAGAGAAGGAGGTCACGGTGCTATATTTCGTTTCAAATATTTTAGCAGAACAAACAAACAGAAGTTTACTAATATTTGTTTCACAATAAAACCAGTTGCAAATTTTGCTGTGTCTACCTATAACCTAACCGTTCCTTTCCTATCGTTTGGTGGTTTAGTACCTGTAGATATAACAAAACAGCTAGACCACCTATAGCATACAAAGCCACTTGCTAATTTTGTTATATATCCATTAACCTGATCTCTTATGTCCTTTCATAGGGTGGTTTCGAACCTGTAGATATAGCAGTGCAGCAAGGCCACTTGAAAGCGGTTGAGATGTTGTTGGAGAAGGAAGCGAAACAAGGGATGAAGGCTATGCATCAAGCAGCAAAGAAGGATGACAAAGCGGCATTAAAATTATTGATCGACGCTGATCATTCGGTCAGTGTTAGAGCACCTGTAAGTTCGAGTTGTATTATCGCATTATCGCTATTATATTCAAATTTACTCAACTCATATTTACCTAATATTTTCTCGAATATTCTCATATTTATATAGGCTACCCTTGTATTTTTCCGGAGGCATTTTTATATTTACCTAGAAGAAGTTATTCTTGCTAGGTTTTTCTCATTTTTAACCTTCGGTATTCTCACATTTACCCCAGGTTATTTTCGTGTTCTACGCAGTTATTCCGGATTTACCAAGATTTTTGTCATATTTGCCCTGGGCGGCCGATTTACCCTTTAAAGGAATAATATTGACCATGCATGTGCTGTCATTAACTAGTTACCCAGGGTGGTTTTTAAGTAAAGGATACAGGTAATTAAAAAATGAAATGTTTACAGTTACCAAATACCAAAGAAAGTGAAAATGTCTTTGTACAACTGAAATATTGAGATCTGAAGGATATATGTGCAAGGTTTCGATTCAGGAAAACAACGGAATTTTCATCTTGTTAGTAGATAGTTTGAATAATCTATATATACAGTAGAAGAAAAAGTGATTTTTTTCTTAATTGATTTTCTATAGAACGGATACACTCCACTTCATGTCGCTGCGAAATTTGGAAGTGTGAATGCAGCCAACTATCTCATTGATCATGGAGCTGATCTCAATACTGGTGCAAAGGTATGTTTCCTTTATATTCATTTAAGTTATTAATTTCTTTCTGAAGCCCGACCGATTTTGTTTAGTACAAATAGTAAGCTGCTTAAAATGTTGAGGGACTGATTAGTCTATCAAATATACCGCTCCGGGCATTTTGCCCTACTCCTGGTCTATAGGCTAACGTCCGAAACCCAGTAAGTTAAAATCGCAAAATGAGGAGCATGCGCAGTAACTATTTCTAGCATAACAATAATATCACCAAAACAAAATGGGAAAAGAGCCAATCAGCGTATCTAATTTTAACAATCGAAGTTTAATGTTTATAGTTTCCAGACTCCTAACTTACTCAGTTTTGGACGTTAGCCGATAGACCAAGAGTAGGGCAAAAAAGCCCGGAACAGTTTATCGGACAGACTAGGGACTGATCTATTGAGGGGCTTTTCAACAAATATAAAATAACTAATTTTACTTCTTTTATCCCGAAAATGCTAACGAGACTTACCTGTTAGACATCCTAAAGAAATATGGTCAGCAAGTCAAACTTCTAACGTAACATAAAAAATTCAGACTAGCAATGGGCTGTTCCTGGAAAAATCTGTTCGCTCTATGTTGAGGATATGGACTTACACGTTAAGGATATCAAGACCCCCAGGATGTCTAAAAATAGTACTTCAACCCCTTGGATTTGTCCGATTTTCGCATTGAGACTCCTTGGACATCCACTTTTTTGTCCATTTTTTACAGTTGAGACCCCTTGGAAATCCGCTTTTCAGCAAAGCATCACCCCCTGGACGTCCAAAAATTTTGACCGCTCCCTGATAAATAGCGGCATTCCTGGCTCCTAAGAAAGAGGTTTTAAAAGGAACTCAACTTTTTTTTATTTCAGCATAATGTAGCACCAATCCATGTAGCATCACGACACGGGCAAATGGCTTCGATATCGGTTCTCATTGATGCTGGTGCCAATCTAGGTATCGCAACCAAAGTAGGTTCTGTTTTTCTTGAAAATGTTGTCAAGTTTGAATGATATCAATTCGTCAGTATCTTAAAGATAAACCATTTAACAATGCAATTTTAAACATCTGCATGTGTGTCTGGTTCTTCTGGTTTCAATTTCAATTGACTAGTTTTCAAAAATTATACCTGTATTTCTTTAATCTATTTAAATTCCCTTTAATTTTGAAAAGTAAATGAGGTAAATTCTCATTAAAAAAGGCAAAAAAATACTTTTTAATTCTCCGTAAAACCCTTAATTCTTAGCCTACGAAAGCGTGGGAACCCTGCCTACCTGATAAAATTTTTTTTCTTCTTTCTAAGGATGGTTTGACAGCATTACATTGTGCAGCACGCGATGGACATGATCGTTGTGTTGAACTTCTTCTTGTTCATAGTGCACCAATAACTGCTAAAACTAAGGTTCGTCGTGATTAGTATTATTGTAAAAGTAACAATCTCAAAATAGCCAACGAAAAGCGAGGCTAAACTAGAGTGGATGAATAATCTCCTCCTCTTTATCTTCACCGGCTGTTGGTATAGTGATTAGAGTGTTCGCCAACGGTACGGGAGACCCGGGTTCAATCCCAGTTCGAGTCATATTAAAGACTCAAAAATTGGTACTTGATGCCTCCTTGCTAAACACTCGGCAATATAAGGTTAGGATCAAGGGTAAGTAGAGCAATCCGGGGAAAGGAGTAGCGCCCTCCCCTACACCTCGGTGTAGTAGCTTATGAAAAGGGAGCCTTCGGATCGCCTTCGATTGCGGTCGGCCGACTTACTTACTTACTTAATTATCTTCAGAGTAATGCCTCTATATATCTTTCCTACCACTAGGAAAACGGTTTTTCGAGTAGAAGTGTTGTGTAGTTTGTATAATTCTGTGGTGTCATGTTTTCGCTATGTCTAGCGTACGCTATTCATTTGCATGTACCACAGCATGAAATTCTACCGAATACGGTCCCGTAAATTACCGAAGAAATTAGTCCATATACGGTAATATATGGGACCCGTATTCGGACGTTTTTCAAGCTGTGATACGACCGAAGATTTCGGTGTTAGGTTTTAATAAATCTACAATATCAGTTTTAAAACGTTTCATTATTTTAGCATGGATTAACAGCCTTACATATGGCATCCCAAGGTAATCATACAACCAGTGCCAATTATTTGTTGACAAATGGTGCACATATTGATGACGTCACTGCTGTAAGTTTGGACATTGCTCTTATATTATTAATCGATCAACTTGTATCTTATCACGATTCTTATGTGAAAAATGTATTGAATCCGAGGAAGCAATTCTACAGTGCCTATTAACCCGTATATGACCAAGCTTTTTTAAGAAATTCAATATTTTTGGACTTATTATATTTCGTGACCGGGGACTGCTCCCTGTTGCATGGGTAGCGGCGCTCCTAGGTGACTTCCCAGGGGTCCAGGACCATAAAAATAAAGTGTCCCACCAATATGGGTAAACAGTTCGTCTTCGTTGAAATTTTGTCATATGTATTTAGTGTTTTTCCTGCCACGCTGCGAATGCGATATCACATAATCGAGAGCCGAATTTGTTGCTGGGTTCTGGCTGTATTTGTTGCGTCTAGCTGAGAAACTTAAATCTCGATTTTCACCGATCAGCTGTTGTCACATTTATATTGTGAGTGAGGCCATCCATAAAAAAATTGCTAGTTTACCGTCAACCGACCATAGCCTCTGAGGTAGGGTCGGTCTGTTGGGAAAAAAATTATCTTACCTTCCAGTTAACATATTCCATAGGCGGGTTCAGAGAGCCTTAATATGCGGTTGAAAAGTACCACGTACAATCGCGTGTGACGTTGACGTCTGAAAGTGTGTTCCCGAATACAAAGATAAAATCAAAGCAAAAATACAAAAAAAGGAGAAAGCAATGTTAATTCGTTTCACTGATGTTATGTTTTTTGGAGATTATGGATGTTATGGTGTTTTTTTTTATATAATAATATCGGATGGTTTCACGTATTATCAGTCGGCTGACGTCACTTTTTTATAGATGGTCTGACAGTGTAACGATGTTTATACCAAGTTGAAACGTCTAAAATGTTGTCATGAATTTTTTTAGGATGGTGTGACATCATTGCACGTGACTGCACATTACGGCCAAGTGGAAACAGCTCAATTGTTGTTGGAGAAAGGTGCAAGTATTGATCAAAGAGCATTGGTATGTCAAGAATAATTTGTTTTAATGGAATGTACAGGGTGTCCCAAAAAAATGTAGCCTCTCGTAAAAATATCATTAGCAATAGCATAGAAAACTTTTTGTTTCTCCTTTGTTTTGAGATGCGGTGCTTTTGATGAATTCTCATGACATTTTCTATAATAGGCTACATTTTTTTGGGACACCCGGTAGGATAGGAAAAAATTATTTTCAGAAACTAAAAAAAGTTAAAAACATTTTAAACGTCGTATTTTTCCACTGAATATTGTCTTTCCAACGAGGTATTTATTTATTAAAAAAACTATGCAAAGTACCACAAAAAAATTGTGAAAATTTGCCAAATGCACATTCTATTTGAATAAGACTTTTTATTTAATAAAGCAACACCTGCACCCACGCCTCTGAGCGAGCGATTTATGAATTTAGATTTTGTTCACTACGTAAATGGAAGTTGAGAACTCGAATATAGTGATTTTTGGCAAACTAAATTTGTTCGAAAGCCCTCTTGAAGGCCGGACGATGTTTGTTTACAGAGGTAGCATCTTCGTTTATTTTTTTCTTAGAACGGATATACAGCCTTACATGTAGCTTCAAAGAAGAATCGTGAAGGAATAGTTCAATTATTACTGAAGCACAAATGTTCTGTGCATATCAAAAATAATGTAAGTCGATTGACTGCCTTAGAGTTTATGGTTGTGTATTAGAGCCTTCTATCGCAATTCTTTGTTCTACGATTCTATGATTCTGCTAATTATTGGAAGAAAGATATGAGTACGTACCCAGGATGGCGCCTTCAGTTATCAATGAACTGTTTATCAATATCCTGCCTTGACAGTGGGAAAATTCGTGAAACCTATATGGAGGAGTGTTTTCGAGATTGAAAAGAAAAACACTCCTCCACATAAGGTTTTTACTAAGTTCGCTCACTGCCTACCTGGAAACACCTCAGAGTAACTTCACTAATTGACAGTGATTTGCAAATCCCGGACCCCGACACTCTAGTTAACGTGTTCAGTGCCTCAACTGCGCAGACACAGCTCCGCGAATTCGTCAATCAAAATTCAGCGTATGCCCCAAATTCCCAGGTCCTAATCGTCTGTTTCTGACATTCTTTAAAACCATTTCTGACGGATTTGATACAAAAAACCAAATTGTTTCTTATTAAGGTTGTTTTTCTACCGACCTAAAATGCCTTTACTTTACTTTTAAAATTTCTTTAACTTTTCAGATAAACCGCGCAACCGCGCACATTCTTACCGCCGCGCACAGCTGTTTTCAACCTCGACGCACTCGTACCAAAACAGTCAATACACATCCATAAAAATTTCTATTTTATATTATATTTCAGAATGGACAAACCGCTTTGCATGTTGCAACATTCTTCGGTCATGTAAATATCGTGTTGTTGCTGTTACAAGCAGGTGCCTCTTTGGAAGCTGTCACTATTGTGAGTATTCTGTAATCATCTTATACATTTCAATTAATGTAGCAGCCCAGAGTTCAGAGTTTCCAATGCCGTTGAATCTTAAATTGATGTACCTTCAGTTTAATTGTTTCAGTTTTTCACTCTAGCCTATTTTGAAAATTGTTCAAATCTGTTATATTTGGGGCATTATATTTTCTGTTTAAGTAATTCCCGAAGCCTCCAATATATTCTTAACTTCTTAACTTCTAAATGTAAGCTTAATCTTTAATAATACCTGTTTAATACCTGTGTAATGCCTAAATAAAAAACGTTTCGTGTTTTCTTTTTGTTGTCAGAGAGAGGAGACAGTGCTGCATATTGCCTGTCGAACAATCCAAATACAAATTGTTCGGCTATTGATCAGAAATAATGCAAAAATCAACGCCAAGACACGGGTAAGTGATTAAAATTTCTTTGAGTATTTTTCTGTTTTGTCAAAATTGTTCTCACACAGACGATTAAAATCAGTGTACTTTGTATTGTCACCTATAGACAATACGGGTTTATGCCGCCCGTAAAAGTATGACCCGAGTCCCTCTGGATTCGCAAAATCACGATATTTTGAGTTCAGGCCATTAGGGGTTGTGATTTTAACAAATTTGGATAAAATTTATGATCTTAAGGGTCCTAAAATAGTCGTGACCTTGTAAAAACTGTCACAAATATGTCCCTCTCTAAGGGTATGGTTTCCGAGCCTCAGGCGGTACCCTACGCGACAATTTTTAAGTATATTACCCCTCCCCTCCAGTGGTCATGACCCTTATCATGGTTAGCGGCGAGTAATAGGAGAGTGATAAAGTAGGAGCGAGTATAAACGGGTATACAATGAAAACCAAACATTGCTACATATTATATCTAGCAAACAAAATACAGTACAACCCCGTTACGTCGGACACCCTTTAAATCGGACTCCCCGGATAAATCTCTTGTCTTCTTTTGCTAACCTAAATTAGGCCAAAATGGTTCGGTTAAGTCAGACTACCGTTTAGTCGGACCCTTATTTTTGGTCCCTTATAAGTCCGACTTAACGGGGTTGTACTGTATGTCGTTTCAACATCCATATAAAGCCATTGCGACGCTAGAAAACATTATTTAGTCATATAGAAGCGACTTTTTGCCGACTGGGAATCTTCCGGGTATGAGAACTTTTAACGTGAAGTGAAATCTGGCTTGATATCATGCCACTTACGTAGTCGAGTGTTCCGATGTTCTTCATATTTTCAGGATGGAGAAACACCACTTCATATAGCCTGTCGTCAAGGGAGCAACAGCCTGGTTTCTTTACTTTTGGATAATTACGCCGATCCAAATGATGTTAATAAGGTACGTATGGAAAACTCTATCAAAACTAGTTACTTACGGTGAAAACTTTTCTTAAATGACCATGTAAGGTAACAAATTTGCTTGCCGAGATTTCGTCTCGCTTAAGTAACCCTTATTATGCTTATTTGTGTTTGAGGTTTTTGCTTACTTTAGTAACGACATAGCGTCAACAATTATTCCTAAAGTAAACCCATTAACCTTTTCAACCCGTATTATCACTTGAGTTTTCAACGTAAGTGTCGCGGAGTGTATAAGACAGCTAGTTACGACAAAAAAATCACAAAATTCACAAATCTCAAATTCAGCTTGTTTCTCTTGCTTTTTACGTCTCACATGTATCGTGTCTCATAATAATCTCAAAAACAGAATTCTCAAAAATACAAAATAACGTCAAAACTAAAAGGACTCTCCATCGTGGGTGTATCCGCGATATAAGCATTCTTCTATTTTTTTCATGTAGGAGGGCAGTGGGGCATTACATATTGCAGCTCGTGACGGGCAAGTTGAAATCGCCGATAGCTTAATAGACCATAATGCTGATGTTAACCTGCAATCGGAGGTATTATAATTTACTTAAAGTATGGTTTGTCCTAACATGTGCGCAAAATCGTGAGAAAGCCCATGTGGAAAAGTGTTTTCTATTTACACAGCACGCAGAATTGCGTGCCGTTTAAAAAGAAAAACACTCCTCCACATTGGGTTTTACTAATTTTTCCCACTGGGAATATGTTCTTAGTATTTTGGTTATTGTTAAACATGCATGTTGCCTTTTTTTCCATCAAGGAAATTTAACAAGGAATTAAAAAAGATTTAAAACAATTTCTTTGTTCTATTTGATAATAAACTAATATTTAATTTGTAGTCAAGGAAATAGTCTTTCTGCGTACTTAAAGTATGCTCAATGCTCAGCAATCTCAAACGAATTTTGTTTGTTTCGGAGAGCAAAACAATCGCTCAAAAGGTTGTAATGCTACTGTATTTCTGACTGGTAAAGGCTTAACCTTTGAATGCCAAATCATGAAATATTCTTCCCATACACAAGAATGTGTTTTTTCTTAAGCATATATGTATTGAATAAAAATTTCCGAAAAATTATTATTTTTAGTTATAAATTTCTTATTTAAGTAGAGTACGTTTAATCAATGAAAATTTCAGCGATTTACCACCATTTGTGCTTTGTTTATAATTTTGATTCAGGGCCAAGTGGCTCTTCCAGACGTGAAAGGCTCAACAAAGCCAAACCACGTCTTGTAGATGAGCTGCTTGTCGTTAGTTTTTTGTCAATGTGATGTGTAATCGTGTTATAACAGGCATCATTAACCTAATTTTCTAACCCTAATTTCACGCATGCGTGTTTGTGTTGTTGTTTATGTTGTTCTTGTTTATAGAGAGGTTTCACACCTTTACACGAAGCTGCTAAAAATGGTAACTCAGCTATTGTGCAGACATTATTGGATAAGAAAGCTAATGTAAATGCATCAGGCAAGGTTAGGAAGTCAGTTAATCTTGAAAAAACGTCTGTGGAAGAGTGCATTTCTATTTAAGAAATTGCGTGTCGCTTAGGTAGAAATGACCTCCTTCGCAGAAGTTTTTTAGTGATTTTGCCAGCGGGTAGAGTATGATCGCGGTAAAAATGACCAAGCGCCCTTTTCCCATAGACCGTCACATATATTAACTCAAATGACAGAAATTTTTGCATTTGGGATGGGGCTGCAGAGCTCCTTCATCTCCACTCAGACGTCAAAGGGCATGATGTATAATGAAAGGAATTCAAAATGCATTTCAAATGTATTTGACAAAGGCACTTACATGGTTAAGTAATGGGGTAAAAAACGGTGAACGGGATTTCGTGAAGTTGCATGAAAAACCGTAGTTTGAATTAATGTAGTTTTAATTCTTTGACTGCCCGAATGATTTACAGTATCTAAAAAGATCCTCAAAATTTTTCGAGGTTTTTAATTAGGTAGAGCTGCACTGATATTTGCCCTTCTCGGCTAAAATTGTAGTTTTTTCTCGCAGAAATGAACAGGTGAAATGAAATGCTATATTTTTAGCTCTCAAAAGCATCACCCAGTCATGTCTCCTTAGCATCTAAAGGATTCATAACATGCTGCTTGATGAATCCGTGAACTTGACTTTCGGTTCTTTCTTATTTGTCGCTCCTTTTAGAATGGATTAACACCACTTCATATCGCTTGTCACTATGACCAGCCTGAGGTCGCAACATTACTTTTGAATAATGGTGCTGATATACATGCACAAGCTAAGGTAAGAAAGATCCCCATTTTGAATTCTACAATACAAGTGAAAGTTAATGAAAACAGAAAATCAAAACATCAAACCCCGTCCTATTGTTTCAAAATTATTACAACAACCGACCATAGCGATACCGTAGATGTTTTGATCGAGTGTGCCAACTTGCTTTTGATATCATAATGGCGAATGAGCTTTTCCAGAAAAAAATTGTTCACCCTATGTTGAGGATATGGACTTACATGGAAAATATCATGACCCTCTGGATGTCCAAAAATAGTAACTCGACCCCCTGGATTTGTCGTATTTTCGCATTGAGACCCCCTGGACAGCCGCTTTTTTGCCAATTTTTACAGGTGAGACCCCCTGGAAATCCGCTTTACAGGAACGCATCACCCCCTAAATGTCCACAATTTGTGACAGTGAGCATCCCCTGGACGTCCGATATCCTCAACATAGGGTACAAAGTTTTTTTCTGGAAATGCCCAATTGTGAAGGAAGAATTCTCGGCGGTGCTTGTGCCTACTGGGACTTGATAAGTAGAAAAGGAGGTTCCTTGCGCCTTTGATGTTCTTATTTTTCTTTTAGAACGGTTTTACTCCACTACACATAGCAGCCAAGAAGAGTCAGATCAATATTTGTACCTTATTGTTCGATCGAGGTGCAGAAGCTGATATTACCACAAGATACGGTTTGAGTCCATTGCATCTAGCAGCAAAAGAAGGCAACCTACAAGTCGTTGATATGTTGCTGGAACATGGAGCATCACCTTCTATTCAAACAACTGTGAGTACCTAGATTGATTGCCAAATTGTAATTAACCAATTTATGATTGACCTTTTTGTTAAAGCCTTGCAAGTTTTAGAAAAAGGCCCATCTCTTAAATGGTCATTTTGTCAAATAACTATTTGCTGCTTTTCCACAAAGCTATACACTTTTATGAGGTTATTCAAACAACATTCAACTTGCATTGGACCATTGAATATCAGAGTTAGTTTCTATGGCCATTGGAACAAATTTCCTACTTTCCTGGAATGGTTCCATACCAAAGTAAGTCGAGTATAGCTACAGAAACCACTAAATTTTTCTTCTAACTTGGTAGCCTCTGTTTCAATGATCCCATCACTGCACCAGTCTGACATGACCGTCTTTACCATAGAATGGATTGAGCCCGTTGCATGTGGCAGTACATTACAATCAAATAGAAGTTGTTAAACGGTTATTGAAGTACAGCTCAGGAATAATCAATTCCACTACCCAGGTTTGTATAACAATGTCCTCATCCTTAGTCATTTCTCACTGTAAATCTCAGGACAGGCCTTAGAGCCCAGGGTTCCAATTAAGAAATGAAATTCGGATAGTAATTTTTGACTGAAATATAGTGACTTGAGGAAGGCCCCCCATGGTGGGGGCTGATTTTTAAATGATCTAGTTTGGCTCAGAGCTCACTTCCAAGACATGATTTTACGCTTTTCATCTTTTGTAATATGCCTTTTTTAGAACGACTTTGTGATTATACACCAAGCTTTTCTTCTTTTAAGAAGACTTCTCAGAATGAATCAGTTGAAAGATAAAAATGTATACTTTCCGTTAAAAAACGAATCGCGATTTCTTCGTTTTGAAGGAAAATACGAATCGCAAAAAGTGAAAACTGTATCGTAAATCGCGATTCGTGATCCGTAAATTCGAACCCTGGAGCCTATAATAACTTTGTAGCTAGACTTCCTTTCTTATACAAAGAACCAAGGTTTGCTGAAGGCTGATCCAACGAAATAGAAAATATCTATTTTATCTATTATTTCATATCTCATTGATTTATCAGAGTGATGGTAAGGAGATATGTAATATTTATCTACACTGATTACAGAATTTCTAAGAGAAATGTAATTTATCTAGACTGGTTTCACGCCACTTCATCTAGCCGCATCATACGGACACGTAGAAATGGCTGAATTGTTGTTGCAGAACGGAGCTAATGTAGAGGCAAAAACAAAGGTCAGTAAATGTTTTTCATTTACGTCCTAGGAGGTTAAACTTTATGAACACAGAAAACAAAAGTAAACCAGTTTTGTGTTTTGGAGCATAACATGAATAGGAGAGTACCGGGTTTGCTACCTATCAACTCAACCCTATCCCAGGGTGGGCTTTTTAGCCCTCGCCGAGAACTTTTGCTAATATCTCAGAAATTGCACATGCTAAACACTTGAAATTTTGCATGTTGATAGTGTTTCATAATGTGACACTAAAGGTAGCAAATGAATTTGGTACCATGGTAACTGCTGACGTCAGCACTTCTTCACATTTAAAAAAATGCTGAAAAGATGCAAAGATGGGACCAATTTTCTATAAACCATAGCTTTCGATTGAGAAAAGATTTTTTGAAATCTGTTTTGATTTATGGATAGACAAAAGAAAGGGCTTTCATAGGTAAATCATCAGCGCGCCAAAGTTGCTAAAATTAAAAAAATCACATTTTGGTGCCCCTGTCTGGGTTAAGCGATTGAGCAGACACACATTTCCTTGATTGCCAGTTGAAATTTTCTGACAATTTCCAAAATAGGTCATGCAATTTGATAGAACATATGATGTTTCTTTTTAAACGAGACTGGTCGCTCAGGAGGAAAGACAACAGAGCCCAGTCTCAAAACCATTTGCTGGGCTTACGGTTGCTCTTTCTGAAAGAGCAGACTATCGTTCAACTACAGATTAGACTGTAAATCAATGCTTTGCTTTCAGCCTGGAAACACACCATTGCATCTAGCTACTGTAAAAGGACATCAGGAAATAGTAGAGTTGTTGTTGAAGTACAATGCTGCACCAAATGCTATGAATAAGGTTGGTAAATATCTTGTTTGGGAGTGGGAAGCTTAGGTCAAAGCGTACCATTTAAGAAATCATTTGGTCGACCGCAGTTGATAGCTACACCGTGGAATATGGGAGGGCAACACTTCTTTCCATGGTTTTTTCCACTTACCGTCGATCCACAATTTAAATTTGCAATTTTCAAGCAAAGAGGCATGAAATACCATTTTTTTGAGTCTTAAGGCATGACTCGAGCTGTATTGAACCCAGGCCTCCTATACTGTTGGCGAAAACTCTAACCACAAAGCCAACCGTTTCATTTGACCCGGGAAAAATCTGTGCTTATAAGCGGGGTATACACGCTGCGATAATCGGCCAGGATATTATCTCACGACATGCGTCGGCTAATGTAAAGGAATTGCCGATTTACGGTTTTTTTTTATGTCGTCGACATAACACTGAAAAGGTCTGTGGACTATGTACAGATTTTCCGACGTCGTAGCCGACAATTGCAGCGTGTAAACCTTGCTTTACTGATACATTTGGTATAATATCACCTGTAGGCCACTTCGGCTAGTCTTATTGGGCAGGAGAAATTTTCATCTTTAGATATCAGATTCGAGTTCTTGTATGGAACTTTATCTAAAATCTCCTCATATTTGACTCCTTCATTTATCTCCTTGATTTATCTCCTTCGATTATCACCTTCATTTATCTCCTTCATTTATCTCCTTCGTTTATCTCTTTTCTTTTTCCAGGAAGGGTACACAGCATTGTATTTGGCAGAAATCACACAGCAAGTGGTGATTATTCAAGTACTGAAGAGAGTCACTAAAGTTGTTGTGAAGAAAGACACATCAGATGTAAGTTATTGCTTATATAATCTTAATATTTTTTGTTGCTGTTAATTTTTTTCTGCTTTGCAACAATAATGACTTCGTATTTTTTTTTTCAATGTACCTTTATGTTTTCTTTCTTTAACTGGAAAATTTAAGATTTGAGTTTTCTACCATCCTGAGATCAAGAATCGAAAAGACGAACTACATTTAGCGGGAGGGATATTGTTACATTTTTTTAGCCGGAGCTGTTTATTTTTGCTTCATCGCAGGCTCATGTTTTGATTGTTATGCGCATGCGCGCGCTCCTTCGATACATGTTACGTTGTAGGAAACAATTTCCCAATGGAGATCTTGCTGTAGGAGTTCTTTCTTTTTCTTAAACTTCTTTTTGTTTCCCGCCCTTACTTCAATTATATTTGAGACATTGTTGTAAATTGCAAACACAAAAAGTTATAGCGTTTCTCTTATGAAGAACATCTCTTTTCATAACTGGATCTCTCATTACCCATTTAGTTCTTTTCCCTTTCAATTGTTTCTGTTCCTTTGGTATTTAATTATTATTTGAAACCTGCTGCTATGATTGGCTGCTTCTTGTCCAAATCCTATTGTGATTGGAGAGATGATCATTATGCATAATTCATTTGTTATATGAGTCGTATGGATTCCCGTGAAAGAAAAAATCTTTAAATTTCTTCTCCCTTTTATCTCTTTTATGTTTAAAGTTTTCTTTCTTTAAATGATTTCTCAAACCAGCTTTATCCTTTCTGTTGTATGTAAATCAAGCTTGTGAGGAGAGACAAGATATTTGATGCAGTGAAATTGAAAAAAATACGCTCTTTTCACAGGTATATTGGACTTTTTCTCGCAAAATCGTTACTTTTTGATACACTAGACTCTCCGAACTTGAATTCTCAAGAGAGAAACTAAATTTCGTCCTAGTTGTAGAGAGCGTATTTTGGCGTATATATTAGCTGATTATTAAAGTAACTGTAGGGTTTCTTATTTCTTTGACCGAAAATAGTTTTTTTTCTTCTTTTCGTAATTGTTTTTCAGATTGATGCATTAATCTAGTGGCCAAAATCGTGAAAACGCCAATGGGGAGGAGTGGTTTCTATTTAAACGGCACGCAAGACTGTGTGCCGTTTAAAAAGAAAACACTCCTCCACATAATAGGGTTTTTACTAATTTTTCACGTTGAGTTAATGCATTTTTATGCATTTACAAATGGGTTTTTCTAATTAATTTCTAGGAAGTTATTAAATTATAATTGATAAATGCTTAAATGTGCGCCGAAATAGACGGGAAAAATGGAAAATTCTGATATATTAAGGAAATTAAGGCTATAGACGTAAAAACTCAGGTGCTTCAAATATAAAGTCTTCACGATTTTCCTAATGTTTTTTTCTGTTTTTGCTTGATAAAACCTAAGAATATACTCTAAAGTGCCATAAGAAGTACTAATTATTCTCCTAAAATTCAACTTTCTATTTTCGATTGCAACTCTGGATTGTGCAGGAACATTTGTTGGCTTTTGGCTAATTGGATATTTCGCAATTTGTTTTGTTGTCAAGGCTCGTGAATCTCTCTATTTGAAAGCCGCTGTAATGTTTTTAAGCTGATGATTTTAGAAAATGTGGTCCAAATTCCAGAAAAAAAACTTTTTTAGTTTTATAGGTTTATCCGAATTTTCTGTTCATCTTTAGTTAATGTTTTATTTACAAGTTTACCCTTAATTATCTAAAAGCTTTACGTTTGAACTATTTCTATTGTGTAAGGAAAGATTCTGGATGAAAAATTTATAATGTTGGGGATTTACTTTGTCTGAGAAACACCTTGAATTAAATTTGATTGTAATGGAAATTTTAAATGAAAAAAGTTTTCATGTAATTTGTTGGTTGAAATTAAGTCCAAGCCTGTTTTACCTTTGTTTTATTTCCAGCCATAAATTAAAAGCAAAGCTGGTTTGAATCAAACCAATCGTGGTATTTTTAGACTGATTTTATGTTAATATGTATGCATCTCTGTTAACTTATGCGTTTCGAATTAAGTCTTTTCAAAACCCTCTCTGACTGTTCATTACTGTGGTGGGACCCCTCGAAATCTTTGCATTTGTACTTAAATCTGTAATGAAATAAAATTACTTTTAGGGAGTGTTTAACGTAGGCTAAGTCAATGTCTACCTGGCGAGCCTAGGCTTCTACTAGACTTAACTATTACTAGAAAATAAATTGACTGATCCAATTTTGCACACGCACAAGTAGTCATCAAAGACTTCTTCAAAAACCCATGGATGACATCTATCCCATTCTAACCTTTCTTGCAGGAAAATACACCAGGAGCCAAACGTTGGGAAAAGATTCGTCACGTGTTTTTGAATCCAGAAGCTTTGGAGGAAACGTTGTTGATTGAAGCAGGAGACGAAGCTGAAGATACCTGTAAGTTAGGGAAATTGTCTACGCTTGCTTTTAATTATGTAAAGTTTGAATTCCACAAGAGGAAAACGCTGTTGATTGAAACACGGGACGAATGTGAAGATACCTGTGAGTTAGGGAAACTCCCTATACTCAATTTCACCTAGGGAAAATTTGAATTCCACAAGAGGGATTTTCTAACTAAGTTGAATTAACAAATGCTTAATGGACATTTTTTGAAAGAAAGAACAAGCATCGTTGATTACATTTCAACTGTCGGTCAATGATGTGAAAAAGAAAGCGTCCTCTTGATTTTCAAAACTGTCGTTTCATGTGACGTATAATGTTTGAATTAGAAAGAGTCGTGGTTCTTTAAGAATGTTGCCCAGTATGGTGACATGTTGTTTTTTGTCAACGTGTCTTGCTAATAAGCTTTCGTGGAAATAACAACAGGTTTTTAGGTGACGAAC
>JAUBWS010074187.1:24868-45220 GCA_032270445.1 Darlingtonia californica
GTGACATGTTGTTTTTTGTCAACGTGTCTTGCTAATAAGCTTTCGTGGAAATAACAACAGGTTTTTAGGTGACGAACAATAGAGCGAGGAAGACTCATTTCGATTGAGTAGAATTTGAATTTCTTTTTGAGAGGAAAAAACAGATTTTATTAAGTGGTACTACGCGTGTTGAGTGTTTCAAAGAGAGATGATAACAAGAGAGTTAATAGGCTAGCAAGAATTTCAACCTTCAGTTCGTTTAGTATTGTTGATTTTTTGACATTCAAACCTTATACGATCTACAGTCGGGGACAAATTCATTGAAACACTTCCCTGAATTTTCTTAAATTCACCCCCTTTCAACAATGTTGAAATCGACAATTCTTGAAAAAAAGCAACATTGTTTGAAGGGGAAAGGGGGACTCATTTCTGAGTTGAAAATCATAAAAAACTTCAAGTGTTTCATTTAATTTTGTCCCCGATTGTAGGTTCAGAAAGGTTTTCACTTAAAAGTTTGGATGATAACACATTTTATACCCGAACTTTTTTGAAATCATTTAACATATGACACAGATGTCTGGTATTTCTTATGAAATGAATTCAATACCGTATTTTTGACCTTAAGCCCATCACGAGAAGAAAGGGACGGAAGAAGATTTTGAAGAATCATTTGCTGGATTGGAAGACACAAAATCCGAGCATAACTCGCCTGCGCACCAAATCATCGAGGAAGCTGAAATCTCCGTCACCGAACAACATCAAGTTGAAAGCATGGTGCAGGATCACGATAGCTTTCTGGATAGTTTAGATGGTGAACCGGGATCGGACGGTGGTGTCCGGCTATACAACGGACACGATGAAGTACCGGACAAGAAGAATTTGACGAACGGATATGTGTATACCAAACGGACATTGGTGGAACGAGATTATCAGAAAATTATCTCCGAGAAGTCCTTCCTTAGCGGACCGCCAAAGCAAGGAAGGTGAGATTTAATTTAGCCCAGTCGGTTCCTAATTCTGTCACATGTGACGGTCTATGGGAAAAGGGGGCTTGGACATTTTTACCGCGATCATACTCCACCCGCTGGCAAAATCACTAAAAAACGTCTGCAGAGGAGTGCATTTCTATTTAAGTAAATAGAAATACACTCCTCCACATACGCTTTTTCAAGATTTTGAGAGGTAATCAAGTAAGTTATGGTTGGCTTTATGTCCCCTTTTCCCATAGACCGTCACATAAGCGGCTACGACATCTGGACATTGAAATAAGCTTTATGTTTATTTCAGGTAGAAACTCTCCCTAACGTTTCACCCAACGCTCAGAGACTGATAAAAACATTACAAGTCACACATTGTGAACAGCCGTGTCAATTTAGTTTACTTAAGAATAATGTAAAAGTATTCTAGTGTTAATTGCATTTTTTCCCTTGAGACACTGGCCTTTACATGAATATAATCCCTCTTTTCTTTTTTCCATTTAACAGTTTTCTAGTGAGTTTTAACGTTGACGCAAGAGGCGCAACAATGGAGAGCAAGCAAAGCGGTATCAAAGTGACACTTCCCCCAGGTGCTTGTGAAATGCCGACCAGGATCACTTTAAGATTGAGAAAGTAAGTTATGTATTTATTGGCTTGCGAGAGTAAAATTTCTTCCTTGTGTATCTATTTCTTGAACATGATATTGTATGGTAAGCACTGCTTTCTCCAAATTAACATGTCAAAGTAATTTTGCCATATTTTGATAAATTTCCTGGTTCCATAATTGCTGTTATCTGACCGTGTCGATTCATAATGTTTCCGGAAAGGCACGAGACCTTGATTGGTACTTCCATTTAAGGGTCTCCTCAAGTGTTTTGAAAGGTGCACGATTTATAAGGAGGCTTTTTTTCTTTCTTTTTACACACGTGCATAGACACAGAATTTGATTAAACGACACATAATAGCTAAGGCAAACATACGCCGCTCCTCTTATCGAGGTAAGATATTTGGTTTGTTGATCATTATTTATTTTCCTATAGGACCGAAGGATTGCCTGCAAACTTATCTTTGCTTCCGCAAGAATGCTTAGCGAGCCGCGTAATACATATGTCGCCTGAAAATATGCAGTTCCTGAAACCAGTTACCTTGGAGATACCACACGTAGCTGCATTGAAAGGAAAAGAGCGGGAATTGACCGTAATGAAACTGGATAGTGGTCACTCAAGATGGAAGGAGTTACCTCTCGATGGTTAGTTGTATAGACCTGTTTTAATGTTTGCAATTTTGCTATTCCCTTGTGCATACACAGGGGTAAAAGCAAGTTCGCAGTGGAAAATTTCTGTGTAAAAATCCATTCGCGATATATTGGCAGATTAAAAGATTGCAAAGAAATGGAGATTTTAGGGGGTTCGGAACCGAAATGTGTTTTTGCTTTGAAATTTCAAAAATGGTAGACAGAGAAGTGGTTTAAAGAAAAGAGACATTTTGTGATGTCAGCAATAAGGCAAAACACAATTCCTTACTTTCCAGTACAACATATCTGTGTTCCGAAGCCGCGTTTGGTACTATGCAGGACCACAAGATAACAGTTTTTGAGTGCGGGAGAGAGGAATCGAGCTGAGTTTTTCAGCTAAATTGGTACGTACGACGTAACAAATACTGGATAACATGACTCTATATGGCCCCAATCTCTCACAGCCAATGATCAAGTGCAGGGGTACTGAGCGAAAATCAAATTCTGGGTGCAAGTTTTGCAATACAAATTTACTGATGAAATATTGTATTTTGTCTGTTAGAATTTAAAGTCATGTTTCCATGACGACCTTGTCACTGTTAATTTTTTTTTAAGAAAATGCTTGGAAGGCTCCAGGACACCTTACTGTCATTCTTCAAGAAGTTCCTGAAAAACTGGTGCTCGTCTCTAGACCGCTGAAAGAAAGGTTTGTGATGAATCCAAGTGGAGGAGAGATCCAGTCAGCATCAATGCCTGAAGTCAGTATCGTCTTTCCTCCGCAGACTTTAAACACAACTACGAAAGTTATTTTGCAGGTAAGTGAAAATTACCTTATTTGAATACATTAACGGAGGGTGCAGTGGGCGTGAAGTACAAAGTTTGCGATAATGTTATCTCCTGTTAGTTTTTTATTAAGAAGACGAGCTAAAATCTTGACCTTTGAGACATAAATACAAGCGGCTTTGTTCAGCAAATTTCGGAAATTTTAGTTGTTCGAACTTGGAAAGTGTATCCCAAATTTCTTACGTCACCATTTAATTGATAAGACAAATTCACAGAAACTTTCAAATTTCACCAAGCCTTTGAACTAAAGATTCTTAACGTTACGTCGTTCAGCGTTGTGTCAATATCTATATTACACTGTAACGTCAAATGGACGGTTGATGTCATTAAAACTATGTCGGCCTGGTGTACTATGAATCCACAGGTGGTAATAATCATGGATAATGATGTGATTCTTTAACCAGGTTTGCTTCTTCAATTTTTATGAACTGCTATCGATGAGGGTCCTGCCTTCCTGGAAACACCTCAGGGCACCATACAAAATTAACAGTGATTGGTGAAATTTCTCCAATGATAGTCTTACAAAGAAGACGAACTCTATATTGGGCTTTTGCAGAAAAAAATTGTTAACCCTATGTTGAGGACTAACATAAAAAATTTCATGACCCCCTGCATGTCCAAAAATAGTAACTCAACCCCCTGGATTTGTCCTTTTTTCGCATTGGGACCCCCTGGACATCCACTCTTTTGTCAATTTCTACAGGTGAGACCCCATGGAAATCTGCTTTTCGGCAAAGTATCACCCCCGTACACAATTTGTGACAGTGAGCACCCCCTGGACGTCCGTAATTTGTGACAGTGAGCATCCCCTTGACGTCCGATATCCTCAACATAGGGCATAAAAGTTTTTTTCTGGAAAACCGTATTTAAACTCTTTTATCATCCAGTGCCTCCACCACACATCCACGGCTTCAAAATATTTTTATTACTCCACTTCTATTTGTTTTGTCTAGACACAGCCAGTTGAACATAGTGTGAAAAATCTCGAGGATAGTACCACATCCTTTGGTCCAATCGTTAGCCTGGATCCACCTACTAAGCTATCGAAGCCGATTAATATAAATGTGCCTTGCCCAAAAGAAGCTACAACTGATGGAAAGCTACATTTACTAGCCTGGTTGCCGACGGACGCAAAATCATCTGCCCATTCGGTTCGCTCCGTCGATTGCATGTGGAGAAACATTACAGAAACAACGCCGCTCTCCATTGTAGGGAATAATATCATGTTTAGTACAACTGAATTCACAAGGTATATATAGTTGAATCTCCGTTGGTGCTTGTTTTGTTGTCTCTGAGTAGAATACCTACGTATATATCAGATATCTATACCAGACCTAATTCTGAACGTAGTTCCTAATCACCTACCCATTTAAAGTGAACCAATAATTACGCATAAATCGTTTGAATGCTCTGTCAACTTACTTAGTCTGGGTACAGGGAGGGATAATCCTACATGTTTGGGGAAATAATCTGCTTGGCATTTTTAAGTCATTTCAGGTATGCTGATTTCAAGAATCTTGGTCTGAGTACTAACTAACTCTGGCAAATTTCCATTTTTGGGCAATCGAAGTGGTGATTCTGGTTATCAATGGTCCCCTCCCCCCCCCCCCCCTTTTAAAAGTGAAATTTTTAAAGTTTGAGTTTGTAGAATTTGACTGTTTCAGTATAAAGAACATGAAAAGTAGGTGAGAAAAATAATAAATCTTGTTTTTATTTAGATATTGGGTAGTCAAGACACCAGACATCGATTCTGTTCTCCCTCGCATTGCTCAATTGGAAGAAACCGTCTCTGTGGTCCCTTATACTGCACAGTGCATCATTTTCGGGCGTTTGTTGAGCCCCAAGGAAGGAGAACTTCGTATTTGTTTGGTAACAGATGAGTTCAGTCAGAAGAGCTTAGTAGAGCCAAGCGAGGGATTCACAGAGTTGGCACGCTCCCAAAAGATCCCAACATACCGTGGTCAAACGTTGAATATTCGACTTGGTGAAGACTTGAATTCAACTGTTAGTTCACTTCACTCGAAAATCACCTTCCAACCGTTTAATTTGAACGTACTTCAAATGAGAGTTGAGTTGACGCATGCGCCAGCTGAAAGACCGGTTCAAGGAGTGATCTCATTGGTCAATGATAATGTTGGTAAAAACGAAGCACAGTTCTGTTTCATGGATGTTGTGTTTGGGCCCGAGGTAAAATTAAATAGATATTCCCGTATTGATTTGGTCCCCTCGTTTTCAAGACACGTCCTATGGTTATAGACGTCTCAAGGACTCATACCGATATTAACTTCCAAAAAATAATTTCTTACGAAACCCGAAAATTTCTTAACTTCAAGGCTCGAGGCTGGCACCTTTCTCGGTATAATGTCGCTCTAAACTGCCTCGTTTGAATAGATATTTCTACGTTCATTGCATTACAACCGTTTATAGATAAGACTTTCTCCATTCGATTTTATAGATCCTTACAATTGAGCGAGACCCGAAAACTTTTTAACGTCATAAGGCGTTTCATTCTTGCCCTAAACTGCCTCGCTTTCGTGCATATTTCTTTACCCTTTTGATAGATGAGATTTTCTTCATTTGATTACATAGATGCTGACTATGCAAAAGGTTGAATATCCTGAAGATACAGGTATGGCTTCACAGCGTTAAAAACGTCTGAATACGGGTCCCGTATATTACCGCATACGGACTAATTTCTTCCGTTAATAGAGAAAATACGTCCATATACGATGTACGGGACCCTATTCGGTAGAATTTCAGGCTGTGCTTGTATATCGATGTAGTGATCTGTTTTTCTTAATTGATGAATCTTTATTGAACGATATTTATTTCGTGAGGGTTGCTGGCTCCGTTCTACTAAACTATAAAAAGATTAGAGAGTGATTGGCATTATCGAGACTACTATTTTGTCTTGTTTAGTAAATGATGATGTAATAAGCATGGTTGGACAACAGACTGCGGACAATTGGTTCCCATTGGCTGATGAGTTGTGTATGAGTAATCGAGACAAACAAGCAGTTATCGATATCAGGTAAGAGACGTTTTACTTATAAAACTGATTTTTGGATTAGCATGGGTGGGGCTGAAAGGTTGAAGGGGAGTTGGTTTCAATTTAATAATTTAATTCCCAAATTCATTTGAAGGAAAATGCAAAGTTTCTGCAGTTTTGGCCTAATCCGCAAAAGTTTCCCCTAGAAATGCAAATTTTGAAATTTCCTTTACAGAACATCGTCTCCATTGCATCTCAGTTATACTTGAAGCAAAAAACACGGACAAATAGTCCGGAACTTTGTCAATCGTAGCAGCTTTGACCGTCAAATATTCTTTATTTCCGCAAGGATCCCTGAGCTTTTCTGTCACTGGCATTCGAGAGAAAACACTATACATTATGAATCTGTTCTAAAATACGAGTATTCAAACTAGAGGGATTCCCCAGTATTCCGTCATTAGAACTTTTAGAAATTAATCAAACACGAGTATCCGAGTATCCATATCCAAAGATGAGTTTATCTTTTACAATCGGTTGTTGTTATGTTTTGTATTTGTTTCATAGCTCTGGTAAATATGACGTCCCATCCATCCGTTTGCTAGAATACTGGAGATCTAAGAATCCATCTGATGCTACCTATAAGAATCTATATGACGCCCTCAAACGTGCGGAAAACCACCCTTTAGCAGAAAATGTCTACAATGCTTCTCCCAACGAAATATCAAGAGAAATACAACCACGCCCGCAATCTGTCACCCGGCACTATTCCGTATCGCCGACATTTGATCCAGCACGTCGTAGCAACAAAACCAGCGTTGACACTTCGGCACATTCACCAACGCCACATGTTGACGAAGACAAAGATGATGACGCACATTATTATGTTTCGCCGGTACCCTCCAATGACCGGCTCACTCCTCTCGAGTCACCCACACCGGTTATCGAAAAAGGTAACGAACCCAGTGTTGACTCGTTCGTTATTGAAGATCCGCCACCTGTTCTGGACGAGATAAACCGAGAAGCAAAGAGTTCTGGGGAAGTAGAAAAGTCACCGTGTGATCACGACAACGAGACGGTAGATGATAACGATGATCCGTGTTCAAATTATAGCCGGGAACGCTGGTCGACCGCCGCTAACTACGCCCCTGACACGCCTGAAGATGATATAGATGACATTTCTTTTGGTGAGGAAGGCAAAACTCCCTATTCACCTGCATCAGCTACCAGTGAAATGTCAGATACCGTCAAGGAGCCTTTTGATGGCCTTATTGAAACACCCCGAGATGTGAGCCCCACCTTCACACCACACAGCTTTTCACCTGATATCGACGATGATGTGACTGAGGAAGAAAACTTTATCGGTACTATACCAGAGTTTGATTTTGCAAGTTTAGAACAACTTAACGATGGTGAGGAGATAAGTGATATGCCCGCAACTGAAACGCACGAGCCGAGCGCGTACGAGCTATCCATACAGCGCAAGCAAATGGAGGAAGAAGAGGAATGGGAACAACAGCATGCCCAAAAACCAAATAACCCATCCATTGAACCGGTGGCCGAAGATTGCATTGTTGACGAGAAACAAAAGCCCGTTGAGTCGGAAGTTGATTTTTCAGCTTTTGAGGAAGAAGACAGTAATGCCACGCCTGTTGAAATCACCAAAGAAGCCACAGTTGTGCCTGAATCGACGACTGACGATCAAGCAACACCATGTTTTGACCTACCACCATCGCACGATCGACCACGTTACGAGGAGAAGTTAATTTCTGCACCAACCTATGAACCAGAAGTCCAATCTTATCCTGATGGCTATGAAGAAGAACTTGAATCTCAGGTATCGCCCGTTGATACGCCATCCCAATATTCCGCCCCGGAAAACGCCTTTGGTTCTTTGTCAACTGACAGTGAATTCCCTTCTTCTGAAATTTCGGGGTCACTGGTGCCTAACGATTCTAGCGTTGAAGGATATGAAGATAGCGAAGGCAGTTTTATTGTCAGTTACCATGACGACGGTCAAATAGTGACGCATGATGATGGTTTCACGAAAGTGACCAAAGCAACCACTGTGATGGAGAGTGTAACGGTAACGACGAAATCTGAAGTACGTGAAGTCTCTGCGGAGGAGTTACAAGATCTGCTTGCGCAACAGCAGCAACAGGTCGGCGATAATACCGTGATCACAAATTCCGTCTCACGTGAAGTTCAGTTGATAAGTGGCGATGCTGGAAACAACAATAACATCGATGTTGGTACGGTTATCGTCGTTAAGAAATCAAACACCGTCGAAGTGACGAATGATGTTGACATCAAATCAATGCGAACAAAGGAAACGCAAGAAAATATCTCAGCGGTGGAGATCGCATTGAATCCTGATGAAGAAAACATGAGTGGGGAAGAGTTGATCCAGAAGATGTTTGGTAACCAAGACAACGTGTTGGAGTTCTTCAAAGGAGACGGTGAACCACCCGCAGCTATCGAAGATAAACACAATGATGTCGGTAAAGTTGATGAATATGGAACTCAGGTTTAATTGGCGCTCAACCAAGATGACAATTTCGCCTCATTAAGTTTCTCATAGTAAGGCCTCATAAATTTGTTTGGTTCATGAAGACAAATATGTCTCCACCATAATAAGGTCTGACAGTTGACATATACCTCAGATGGCAATTTCTCCTCCTTAAGTTTCCCACAGTAAAACCTCATAATTTTGTTTGGTTCATCAAGGCAAAATCGTGTCTGCGTGCCGTTTGAATAAAAACACTCCTCCGCATTGGGTTTTTACTTACTTTGCCCACTGGTATAGGCCTCAGTGACCCATGCACCATGTCCAATAATGATGAGTTATCATACAATTTAACAGAGTATATGTTTTTGTTAGGCCTTATAATGGGCAATGTACTTTTTCCCCATACCTGGTCTTTTGACTTCCATTGTACGTTATACGGGTAATCTGGACGCATTACATGCATTTGGTAAACCTGAAAAATCTTTTGTTTCGTAATGAAATTAGTATTCTTATTTATTGACAATGAATTATACGGTGAACATAAATTTAAAGAATTCATTCATTTACTAGAATGTTGATAACGATGTATACTTTATTGAGCCCAATTCCAGACGAAACCAAGTTCAGGCTAAATTATTTCTTTCTCTTTCAAATCTTGACAAATTGCACTAATAAAGATCAAGAGGACTTAAATTCCCTATTTTTTTATTTTTTTTATTTTTTTTGATTTTCAAAATTCTACACAGTTTGGTTTGGCAAAGTTGACCATCAAAAGCATACTGCTGTTTCTTGGTTATCTTTGTCAAGCCTTTTTCGAGGTTCTCAGTCGCACGATATGTAAAAATTGTTTCATTGTAGTTGCTTACTGAGTTGTAATTTCTTGTCCTTCTCTTTTCAATAACTATGTAATGACATACTGTATACAGTATAGACGTAATATATAATTCAACACGAAATAATATTTATTTTTTAAATACAATTTACAAATTTCTGGAAGTAGATAATTTAAATTTTTGTTTGATTTTTAGTTGTTTTTATATTTATGAATTCTCACTTATTACTGCTGGAAGGTAGGTAGATAATCAATTTGACCTCTTTTTATCATCTCTTATAAATTTCTATTTTATTTTTAACTTTTTTTTTTCTAGATTTGACATTATTTTTTTTATGCTTTCTTATTTTTATTGTACATAATGTGTTTTTAATTTAGATGTCTGAAAATTTAGTGTTGGTGAGTAACAGGAGTTCTCACGTCAAAAGATTTGAAGTTTGTGTCTTGGGACTATATGTTGTCACTAACGTTTTCTAAATCAGTTGCTAAGGCGACTATGAATAGGGAAGTTAATCTTTTAATATAACTGAATGTCCGAACTTGATTTGTCCTTCAAGAAGATCTTGGTTGTGTAGCATGTCTACGACATAGTTTTAAGGTGAGAATAGCATAAAACTGTCCTAACTGCGACACCGGAAGAGCGGACGAGATTAAGCTTTCTTATCCGAAGATTCATGATGACAATGCGTTCTTATTCATCTGATACAACGAGACAAGTATTGTTAAAAAGAAATTTCAAAGCCAACGCAGGCGTCTCAAAAATCATTTCAATGTCCATGTGAAACCGCGACAGTAAAGAAAATTTGATTGGACGTAGAAAAGTCTATTTTGACTGCGCATTTTATTTTCGAATTTTTTTCGTGGGCGAGTCGTACACTAGTCGATAAACCATTTTGGGCTTCTTTGTCCTAATACAATGGTATCATTGGCTATTCATTAAAATTCAGGAAATAGGGAAATGTGGGCCTGATTAATTTCTTCTTAAACGAGTGCATTACTAGTCTACGAACGTACTGTTGGAGTATGAGAAATGTCCTAGTTCGCATTATTCGAGTTTTCTATAGAAACGCTTGTTACAAGTGTTTGGAAGAACGACAAATCGAGACAATTCGAGACAATATTTTGCTTGCTTAATCGAGGTCAAACTCATTTTGTTCTACACTTTTCTTACACCATCCCGAGATTTTACCACTCTAGAGTGACGGTTGTACTGGGTAAACTAGGTTCGATAGATAAAGTGACGAAAGTTTCTTGTAATATATTACACAAAGAAGAATATAATATTATTGATGGAGAAAAATATTAGATTGTGAATTTTGTTTATTCCGAAATAAGTATATATGATTTTTATGAGCATATCTGATGATATTGAAATACATAATTATAGTAGATGATTTTATTTTACATATTTTTGTTGATGTTCTTCCAATTGAAATAATGTTGCAACATTCCACATAGACTATTTTATAGTCCGTTTCCGAAAAACCCGTAAGCGCGCGGGCAAAATATGGTTGTCGCGCGGAAGTTTTCCTTCTTTCCGAGCACAACTCCCGTTGCGAGTTAGTTTTTGCCTTATAGTGTTTGTTAACTTAGAATATAGAATAGTCTACATTTCACATCTGTCCGTATAACCTCGTTTCCAGGGCCTTGTTTATCCCTTTTTGATATGTTGATGGCGCGAGAGGAGAAGGCCCTAGAAACGGCTGAAATAATTACACAGGTTGGGGAATAATTTGTGTGTTTAAATTAAACTTTCAATGTTTTCGATGGCCACTCGCATATTGCATGAATTTAAATTTGTTCGATTTGAGTACGGCACTTACATCCGATTTAACCCGTTTCGGATCATTTTCCAGTTTTCTCGGCTCTGTCGGAAAAGAGACTAGCTAGCAAGTCTAATCGATAAAAACGCTGGACGTGTCCAGCAAATTCGCAAGTTCGATTACATGTTATTATTGAGATTTTCCAATTACTGATTAATTCTGCGTGGTACCCTGATGTGTTTCCAGGAAGGCATATGGCCCTCATTTCAAATCACTCACTTATTGTCAAGAAAGTTTGCTCAAGTTTTCGCGATTTTAGTATACCAATTTCCCTACCTTTGGATGTGTTTGCCTTCACTATCAGTAGAAGTGTCTATCACATAGAGAAAGGTCCTATTTTGCATATTCGAATTTGCTATAGTTTTGTCAGATAATCAGGGGCAAAAGGGTCTTTGGCCAAAAAGTCAGGGGAAATCAGGACATTTTAAAGTGGTTAGGAAAATTCAAAGTTTTTCATGGATGGCCAGGGGGGAAGTTGATTTTGCAATATAATGGGAGGGACGGCAATCTTCTTTTTTGTTTTCGTAATCAAAATGCTATCAGGAGGCTAATGATAACACAGTATTAAAGGTTGCACTGCAGTTAATTGTTCTTAGTTAATAACTTCTTAATAAAAAGCATTCATTTGTCATACGAATAAAGTGTAGGTCTCCAAAAAAGTCAGGGGTAAAATCCTGTATTCACTTCAGAAGTCAGGGGTAAAACTATGTTTGTTCTGAAAAAAATAAGAGGGAAAAATATATTTTAAACACAAAAGTCAGGGGAAAATTTTTCCCAATGGCTGTATAAACCCTTATAGAAACGCTTGTTACAAGTGTTTGATTAAGCAGGCACCTAATACTGTCTCGATTTATGTCGTTCTTCCAAACACTCATAAAAAGCGTTTCCACAGAAAACTCGAATAATGCGGAATAGGACCTTTCTTCCCCTCCTATAGAAAATTTTGTATGAACAAGACATCAAAAGACGTATTCGCCTCTATCAACCGAAATCTTGTTGAGATCTATGCACGTGAAACCTTAACAAAGAGCGTAGTTGTTATCTAACCACCACCTAAGATATCGACCTTTAAGCCCAAGCTTGGCCAAACATACTTTTGGAGGAATAAGGAAAAGTATTGCATGTGTGCCTGGCTTTTGGATTCGGGTACCTTACCGGCATAATTTTATCCATTCCTGTTATTCCCACTTTCTTTTTCTCCACCCTTTTTTAAGACGCAAGTCTTTGTCTATTGATTCAACCCCATGTTGTGTTGGGGCTGCTTTGTCCGTCAAAGCCAAGTAACTAACAGACGAAAAGGAAAGCGACTGTACCATGCTTTCCTTTATGGGGCTCTTCTATTCCCAATTCGACCCGGCTCGCAAAGCCTACCCTACGTGAGTAAAGCTTAACTTACTCTTATCCAGTCTACCCGGTACGACAGCTCTTAGCTTTTTTTCTCTCCACTTGTAGTGTAGGGAGCGAAAAAGTTCAGAGCGGTCGTACCGGGTTTTATCCGATTTAGAGGTTTTATACCGATATTGAAAACCGGAAAAGCCTCGGTCTCGAACAAAAATCAAAACAAATCGCGTTAGAATTTCTCAAATTTCAATCAAATATTTTAAATGCCGCAGAAGTCGGAAGTGAATGACTCAAAAACCAAATAAAATGCAATATGAAAATGAGCTTTACTGTAATGTTTGATAAGCATTAGTTCGTCAAAATTATTGGTATAGTACGTGATGAAATTTTTCTGAAATTATATAGAAAAGGAAATATTCTTACCAATCACTGAACTGAGAAAGAGAACATTGATTAATTGGCAGTTTGAAGAGGTTTGTTGAAGAAGAGAACTTATTTGTAGCAGTTTCATCATTAATTTTGGGCCAATGATTATATGTAGGGTGTCTGCATGATAATGAAAATGAGAGAAAAATCAAAGGATTTTGATTATTTCTTAATTATTCAGGGGAAAATTAGAGAAACCTACTGTAATTGGTTGATGAGGAAAACCAGGGAAAAGCTGGTTAGTGTTGTTTTTGGTGTGCCTTGTTTATCTTCTAAAGTTTTCTTATGAAAAACATAATTATCAAGACAAATCTGGGGGCAAAAGTGGGGGCAATTTGTCTCTATGACTCAACATTTTAAAGGAGTTTGTTTAAGGCAAGTAAGGCCTACAAAAACATATGACATCACACGAAATCCGTCTATTGTGGATGGCCTCACTAACCCAGACCCGTTTGACAGACATCCATCACAACAAATTTGCGTCCAGACGAGCGAATTGGTGGAGTAAAAGTCTTCACTAACTCGAACCATCAGGAGCAAACCAGTGACCTCTTGCACAGTAGTACGTCTGACTATACCACTGCGCCATCGCTCCTCAATGATGTCTTTTAGCCAGGGCCCTGCCAGTAATACGAGTTGCTGAACATATCCAGAATTGTCTAGCGTAAATTTTGATCTAATTTTGTCAAAATCCTGCAGTGCAATCTGGACAACATCTGGACGAAATGTTTTCATGCTGGCTCTGTCTGATGTCATGTCAATCACAAACTATCTTAAATACACCTTTCCCGTAATTCTGAAACTCTTAAAAAAATAATGAAAAACAAAGCACATAGTAGTGTCTTAGACAAGGAGGAGGTAAATATCTTGAGTTTATTAGAGAGAAAACATGTTTTTTCACAATAACTTTTTTAGCCTTGTTTTGTTGTCAGAAAAGTTAAGTTAAAGTTGTATATATCTTAGACAATCATCTCCTAAAAATCTAAAGAAATTTCATGGGATAGAACTTGAGAAATGAGAGAAAATATGATTTCTTCTTTAAAAAACTCTTATGAAAAAATCATGTTGTTTACCTCTTGTTTGTTGAAGAATTAAAAACAATGGAGTGCAATGTCAGTCTGTCAGTTGATAACTATAGAGTCATTGAGATAAAAGCAATTATCTTTACAGCATTTTTAAAATAATGCAATAAATCAAGTTTTGGACTCAACTAAATGTGCATGTATGTCTGAATTACAGGAAAGGTGTTAGGGAAATTAATTTAAGCATAGATTCCAAAAGATTTGTTGCTAAGGAAGAAGCAAAGAATCCAATACACGGTTTCCTTTTGTTTATTGTTAGAAGACAAAAAATCCCATATTTTTTTAATAAGATATTTTTAAAATAACGATAATAATCTTAATTTCAGCAACATTTATCTAATGCCTAAAATTTGCCTTTATTACTGTTTTAGGTAGAGAAATATTAATAATTGTTAATACTTGTGTTCAATGTGTTCAAACTAAAGCACACACCGTCACTTTTGATTTTGGAATTTGAAAATTACAATGCCTGAAAACAATGCAAATGCAAGGCCTATTGATGAAAAAGTTTTCTGCTCTGACCTTTGTTTAGATGAAAAAGATGAACCCAAGGGTTACAGTAATCCAAAGTTCCCTTTTCTGGTTGTTTTCTTCACAGGCTACAAAAAAGCTAAATCTTCCCTGTTTGATGTGCTTGTAAACAATTTTCAGATCTTACAGTATATACAAAACTGCTTTTATTATCAATTAAAGAAAAGTTAGATTACATTATATGTAATTCCTTGCCCTCGAAAATGGTCAGGTACCAAGTTTCAGCTCACTTGATTTATTTTTCAAAGAATAATTGCTAATAGTGTGGTGCTTGTCAAAATATATTAAGTGCGGCGCTGAAGAAAGAAGTCAGAAATGGACCTAGGACCAAGTATCTATATCTCAAGAATAGCTGGGAGTTTTTGGCTGAAATTTGGCATGTAAGCTTCCCTCAACGATACAAGCTTGCATACCAAGAATGAGCAGAATCTGAGAGGGTGGGTGACATCACCATTTTGATTTCACATGGAATTACCCTTTTGTGAATCATAAATACAGTAGCTAACTTGAAAGTAGGCTTAGATAAGACCCACATAATCACTTTGTTACATGATAAACAAGCATCGTTGTTTCTTAAAAATGTTGTTACATGTCAACATAATTTTCATGAATCAATATACAAATATTTTGAATTCTTATGCTATAACGTTTTATGACACAACTTACTAAAAGTAAATATATATCAATTATAAACCATTGTTTAAAAAGAAATATTTTAAGATTACATTTTTTTCAATGCAAAATTTCCAATATTTTATGCTCCCTTTGTGCCACCAGCATACTGAGAAAACTGTATGAACCATGATTTGGCATAAGTAAAGATTTCAATTTATATGGAAGGAGATCGGCGTACTGATAGATTCTCTGATATTTTTATCCTTTTTCCTTTGCTCTTATTTTTTTAAATGGGTATTTATATATAATTATATATATACATCTTTGAGCGACAATTCGCATTAAGCTATCTAATTCACATTAAATTTTTTCCCTGGGGAGGATATTAATATTAAAAAAAGAGTTCTTATAACATGCATTATTTAAAATGTTCAGAAGTAATATCCCAATCCGAAGATTTCCTTCCTCTCTAGAGACTTTCATGTATGTCTACCTATTCAGTATTCATATTTCAATCGAATCAGTGAAAAGTGGTTATTTTAATATTTGATTTAACATATTTTTATCAATGTAAATCATAAATTAAATAAAATTTGATGAATAGTAAGACCTCAGCACCACCACTGATTTTATTGGTGACATCATTTATTTGACATTCACTATTTTGCTTGATCATGGTTTCAGGCTTCTGGCAATTCGAAAATGAAAATTCTGTGATGGTGTACAGTGGTTATAACCTGACTGCGATGGCTCTGGTGGGTCACATTCTCACTTTTTTTTACTTCTCACTTTATTTTTACTTCTCTTTTTTTTACTTCTCAACTTTTTTTTACTTCTCAATTTGTTTTTGCTTCTAACTTTCTTTTTTGTTATTTCTCAAGTTTTTGTATGTTGTTATATAAGATATGTTTATTTAGCACATGACTTAAAGATACTAGTTAAAAGATATGGGACAATATGTTATCTAGGCCTGCCCCCCCACTCAGTTGATTCTTCTCGTTTACTGAAAGTTTTAATAACAAAATCTTCATACATGTTTTTTCTGTAGCCGCTCACTCACAAGAAAAAGGGTTGGTATCCCACTTATTACAGTATGTTGTCGATAAGTGGGACTCTCAAGGGCCAAAAGAATCCGTCCCACTTATTGATTGTCCCAGTAAACCAAATCTCCATGGAAGTAGGGCCTACAATCGACCTGGTATGTACATTAAGATTAAGTTATAAATCTTTAAGGCAAAGTCGGTAAAACAGTATAAAGATTTAATGGCTTAAGACATACTTCATTCGGAAGTCCTGCATTTCGCACTTGAGTGGTCACTACTGAGAAATTCCCTGTAAAATCCCATTTAAGCAAAGTTTTCAGTTCACGAGACCAAGAAAAGCTGTCCCACTTAGCGAAAATTTCACTTATCCGAATCCAACTTAACCAAAACTTTTTTGCTCAAATTTGGTTAGGAAGTTCACGGGATAAGAGAATCTGTCTCAGTTAGTGAAAGTCCCACTTATATAGAGTATACTGTATTAGTAAGGCTTAAGAATAAGCAAGTAGGGTGGAGACCTGGTATGGATAGGTACATATTATATACATCCATAATTAAACGACCTGAAATGAATTTTGTAAGTCTTCATTGGCAGATTATTATAAACAGGACTTATTATAAAACTGAAACATTTTACTTTTCTTTGCAATGCCTTGTTTTATGTTCATTTGTCGGTTTTTTTCTACTCGGAAAGCAGTGTCTCAAAGCACGTACATGAGTAACTTCAGCACTTTTTAAATATCAAAAAGCAGAAAGATGCCCTGGGAACGAAGTGGGGGAATGAAGGATGTATATTTGCATAGAAAAGCCTCTTAAGTTTTTCATGAACTGGTCACCATCAATGAGGTGGTACCAAAAGCAGGCTGTTGTATCATCTGGTTTCATATGTTTGTTTCCTTTGTTGATGTTTTCTGCATATGTTTTTTAGATTTTAGATATACATAAGTTTTCGAAAGATGGTTTTTTTGACAGCCTACTCATGTGAATTTGCAAATTTCTTTTTATGCAATCAAACGTTGATCACATTCACTGTTGAAACTAGCAAAAGGTTTTCAGACAGTGATTAGCTTTTCATGTTGATTCCTCGTCTTACAGTAGGCAGCATGTATTATTTATGATGAAATTTCATAATTTCAATAAATTTGATTTCTCCTCGATAACTAAAGCTTAGTATAGTTGTAGTAAAAGGATTACTGTTGTAGGAATGTCGGGGTTAGCTTTTTGCAGACAGGTTTTTTACTTTTAGCTTTGTGTATTCTCTTTCTATGTTGTGATAAAAGACCAGATGTGTATGTGTACCATTTACGAAATTTCCGTCGTTTTTTTAGTAGCAATACGTTTCAAGATTTTATTTTATGTATATGTTTTTCTGTGTTCAGTGTCATACTCTTTCTCTGTATGTACTGTGTAACGAGGTGTTTGGAGCTCTCTGTGTTGTCTCTTGTTTTGATAAGCACGAAAACAGTGTAAGTGCCTGTTCATTGAGGCTATGTTTTTTTTATAAATTGACATAATGGTGTGCATACAAATAAAAGTAGACATACAATTTAACCCTCTTAACCTTCTAAAAGAATACTCTGTTTGTTTTTATTTCCAGACAAAAATCTTTGTCAGATTCACCTTCGTTTTGATGGATCATTTTCTTGAATCTCTGTGTCGTTTTTTTTTAATTCATACGAGCAAACGGACGCTCTACAGTTCTCCGTGAACTGCTATCAATAAGGGTCCCGCCTTCCTGGAGACACCGTCAGGACACCATGCAGGATTTACATGGGTCGGCAAATTAACACTTCCATATTGATACAAAACATTCCTAGGCTTCGAAAACCTCTTGCAGGTGGCAACTGATTATTCTGCTGGGGAGCCACATCCTTGTTTATTTTTGCCCTTGTTATTTCCCAGCTAACCTTACTGCCAGCAATTTACATCTTCGCTAAGAAATATTCTAAATTCTATGTGCAGTTGATTTAAATCCTCACAACACAGCGGAGTCTATGACTCTCATGCTATATACTTGAAAATTTGGAACTATAAATACTATACCATTTATACCCTGGTGAAGACAAGTGAGCTTGTTGATGAAATGAAAAAAACTCTTTAATTTTTATAATATTCCAAACCATAATTTACTTGTTGACCTCTCAAAATCATGAAAAAACGTCAATTGGTGGAGTAGACCGTCAAATTTGTTGTTTTCACAAACTCTGTTCATCTGCACTTTTAATGATTTGCTGCTGTATCTATGAAAACCTCAGTTTATTTTTGCTTTGATGCAACAATAATGAGATTATAGAAAAACTTTATAAATGACAATGACGTAAAGTTCTGCTTCAATTTACGTTAGTACATGGGGTCCATGACGTAAAATCTGTTTTAACTGGTACGCGCATAGACTTAGATTAAGTTTACATTTTCAACATGTCTTTATTGCTCTAGTAATCTCTAATAATGTAAATTTATTTTATTACTCTAAGATTTAGATTAATTAGCCTTTGACGTCGTATGGTCAGTACTCAATGCTGTTTATTTAAAACAGGGACATACAAACAGCAATCAGTTATACAAACTCGATGTCCAGTACCTGGAACCGTCAAGGGACCAATCAAACACTTTCGGCGAAGAGATTGTAGCCGAATACTGCTATAATAAGGGACCAGAAGAAAGTTTAACATTGTTTCTTTTATTTGCAAAACTGTTTTCATATGCTACATCAGTTTTTTGATATTTCGTAGTTAATGTTTTGTCTTATGATTTACATAGATAATTATGTTTCTTTCTGAAATAGAGAATGGTTATGCTATGTTTTAAATGTGCTAACATTTTGCAATTTGGGCCTCATTTTTCTTAGCACATGCGGAGAGTTTCTTCAAAAAACAGTCATGTTGATTATGCAACTTAAAATAACATCAGGGTGGCCAGCAAAAATGTACAATTAGTAGATTAAAGAATTATGAAAATTACCAGCTAATTAGTATTGTAATTATCTCTTTCCATGTTCATGCACGAAGTTTCCGTTTTGAAAAATGAATCGATCATTGTTATAACTAAACTTAAACACTACTCTATTGTTAAATAGTCGAGGGGGCTGAGCTTAAAAATCTACAAGTCCGACGATTCAACATCTGCTTTTTGATGATGATGGAAATAACAATATGGTTATCACTCAAGGGAAAAGATTCAAGCTCGAATTAGAAACATAATTGATTCAAAGTTTCTGCTTTAGCGTTCAAAGTACTCAAAAAGTTTGCGTACGAGATTTTTTTAATAAGTTTTTTTTTTTGTCAAAATTTTGTTATTTTTGAGTTTGTTAGTTTTGTTTGATCTTTGTCACCTTCACCCTCGAGTTGACTTTCGTGACAATTCGAGAGATTTTCTATTTCAACGTAATGTTCTGGTTGGTGGAATGAACTAGATAAATGTAATTTTAAAAAGAGTGTTTTTCTTTTGAATACACCAACATCGAGCACGAGAATGACAATACTAACAATCCATGTTTATAAATATTTTTTGCTTCATTTTTTTCTTCTTATAAAATACAACGTTAATATAAAAGAAGCAGTTGTATATTTCCCTTCAGTCAACATACAACGTTAATTTAATGGAAGCATTTGTATATTTTCCTTCAGTCAAAGTGTCATGTCGATCGAATTTCAATGGCTGATAGTCTGTCTCAGCATTTTGATGTCGCTTTTGTCATCATTAATATAGTGACCGTTATGTTCTTGCGGTTGTCCACTTTGCTGACACTGTCAATCAATATTTTTTTCCTTTTTTCTCACTGGGAAGCTGCATGCGTCTTGTTGTCCAGTCTAGACACATGCTGTTGATAAGCAAACTGTTCACAGCACTCATAAATATCTGATTTTTTCTAAACGTTATGTCTTGTTGAATTTCTATAGAGAGAAATAGAGGATAATAAGCGTTGTATACAAGCGTATTTTTTCTATCAATGCTATAAATGCTTGAAATGTTGTTGTCGTGTTGTTGTTTTTTTGAGAATAGAGGAATACCATAGAAAAGCGTTATGTAGTACAAGTTACAAGGTAAGTCTTCGTGAGTTCCTAAAATTCTAGCAAAGTGCAAAGGGAAAAATATTCTATAGTATAGCGCTTTGTACTCGTATTACTCAGACAA